>CANHQG010000325.1:0-46055 GCA_947462335.1 Harmothoe impar
CCTATTCGGAGGGGGGGGGCCTTTTTTTTTTCAACCTATTCGGAGGGGGGGGGGGGGCCAATTATTTTTGACGTATTCGATTTGCCAAACGCTCACCCCCCCCCTGCCATAAATAATGAACCCTCCCTAATTTTGGAAAATGCACCACCATCTAACAACCAGGTCTCAGCAACATTTTTGTTTCTCTCACCTCATCTCTGTAATATTGTATACAAAATGTTGGCCCTCCCCCCCTACCTGCCCTGCCAAAAAAAGGTATGTAGGCCTATAGATTTTGTGAAATGGACTCATCTCCTGATCCCGATCCGATCTTTGAACACTGGACAGGGTAGAGGAGGCACAACCTCAGGTTTCCCCTAATATATTATAAATAATAAGGGTATTAATAGACCAGTAATCGTAGATCACTGGAATACAACTTTTTTTTTGCACTAAGGGAGTGGTCATTTTTTAACAACAGGGGGGGGGTCGGTGGATTGTCGCGTGAGCGGGGTCAGAATTTGTTTGGTCCCCTCCACAAGAGGGTTCCCCCCTCCAGGCAGGTTGAAATTGAGCGCGGCTGACCCCTTTGAGCTATAGTAACGCGCAGGCTTTTCCCCTAAAAAGGGGTGTAATTTTTTTGGTCTCCCCTTCAAGAGGGGTCCAACATTTTTTGGTCCCCATTCAAGGGGTCCAAATTTTTTTGGTACCCCCCCAAATCCACCAACCCCCCCCCCCCCCCCGTTGTTAAAAAATGACCACTCCCTAAGGAGGTTATAATGGTGTTGGGAGGGGGGGGGACAAATCAGTTTCCCCTGGTATCAGACTTTGAGGAAATCTATATCCTACACCTGTGGTCTGTGGTTAATTTATTAGTTACTGTGGGAGGTGGCATAAAAATTTCAGACCCCTCCCGACGGGCGGGGCGTAAAAAAATCTGACCTCCTTGAGGGGGGGGAGCATTTAAACGTTATGCCCCTTTTTAGCCAAAAAGCTCTACATTACTAAAGTTCAAAGAAGGGGGGCAAAAAGTTTTTGAGGGGCAAGGCGGGCACACAATCTTCCACACACTGTTGAGTGGGGGGGGGGATAAAAGATTTTCGCATCTGTGCTCTCTAGAACCCAGTAAACAAAAAATGTTATAAAACGTTTTATAACGTTATATAACGTTATAAAACGTTTCTCTAAGGCTCGCTACCATGGCGTACATTATATACTATGAAAGTACTTATATTCACGGGTGTAAATTTTCGCTGAGGTGGCAAAAAAGACTAATTCGCGGGTATTTATTCCATACTGTAGCATATAAGAATTTCGCGGATTTTTCATTTCCGTGAATATAGCGAAAATATATACCCAGCGAAATAAAGTACGACCACAGTAAAGATTTAAAACCTTATTTAGACGTAAAATAATGTTTTTTTGTTAGCTGGGAAATCTCACCACCACCCCTGTAACTCTCTTAGTGTCTGTCTTGTGTCGTATCATCCTAATTTGATTCAACCCACTGGTTTTGCATTTGGGGGGACATGAGCACGGCATATGTTCATAGAAATTTAAAGGTTGAGAAATAACAAAAAGAACAAAGTAATACACATAGGCCTGCTTTCAGACTTAGGCCTGCAAATACAACTCATAAAAATGATGTGGGGATATCAAGGACCCTCGCGGGTCCGTGCCTAGGACCAAAAAACAGACCCTATCCCTTGGAATCATGTTCACACATGGTCAGTAATGATGATCGGGAGTGGCCCCCCCGGGAGAGGGCCGGGTCCCCCCCCTGAGGTTGGAAAGTCGCCGAAATTAAGGTGTCAAGGTCGAAAAGTCGCTTTTTTGAACCCTTTAATCTATTGTAAAGGTTGTCCAAAAGTCGCCAGGTCGCTTATATTATTGCCTTAGGTCGGAAGTCACCTTCAAAACAGCCCAGGTCGCCAGGTCGCTTTTGACCCATCTGGAGCCACCTTCAGGGCCCGGCGGGGCGATTTTGATGCATCACTATCTCTGATATTCCTCATGTCCCACGTCACTAAGGGAGTGGTCAGGGGGGGGGGGGCGGTGCATTGGGGGGGGGGGAAGCAAAACCCTTTTGAGGGGGAGGGACCTAAAAAATTGCACCCCTTTTTAGCAATAAAAGCCCGCAAATAAAAGCCTGTGCATTAGGGTGACTGCAGATGGGTCAGAAGCGACCTGGCAACCTGGGCCGTTTTAAAGGCGACTTTCGACCTAAGGCAATAATAAAAGCGACCTAGCGACTTTTGGGCAAAAATTACTATAGGATAAAGGGTCCAAAAAAGGCGACTGTCCGACCTCAGGGGGGGACCCCTCTGCACCCCTATTAGGGAGTGCTCATTTTTGTAACAACGGGGGGGGGGGGGCGTTGAGATTTTGCGCACGACATTTCTTCACACACCCCCTAGAGGGGTCGAAATTGAGGCATTTACACAATTTTTATTACACAAAATACGATAAGCCCGCCTGGTATATTAGCGTGCCCTATTTATAAGCTGGGTATTCTGAGACTACTCTACCACATACATAGCTTGTGGAGGTACTCTGAGCATACTGCTCCCCATATGGTACTCTGAGACTACTTAGCCTGTGGAGGTACTCCGAGCATACTGCTCCCCAAATATGGTACTCTAAGACTACCATATGGTACTTGGAGACTACTCTACACACACATAGCCTGTGGAGGTACCCATATGGAGGGAGGTGAGGCAGGGAACCTGCACTAAGGGCCTTTTCACATATCTTGTCACATATATGTGGTAGACTTTATGAGTTTAGAATAACAATATTCATTATCATAATTAATATGAGGCTATATACCACCAGCAAGGACCCTATATGCTTCTTGCTTCTTGCCCCCAGGGCATATATCAGTAGTCTAGGTTTTTTATGAATCAAGGCTATACTCAAGGCTATGCCCCTGGGGTATAGATCAGCATTCTACAGTTTGTACAGTCAAGGCTATGCCCCCGGGGCATAGATCAGTAGTCCACAGTTTGTATGAGTCAATGCTATGCCCCCAGGGCATGGAACAGTAGTCTAGAGTTTGTACATGTCAGAGCTATGCCCCCAGGGCATCTATAGATCGGTAGTCCACAGTTTGTACAAGTCAAGGCTATGTCCCGGGCATAGATCAGTAGTCTACAGTTTGCATGAGTCAAGGCTATGCCCCCAGGGCATAGATCAGTAGTCCACAGTTCGTATGCGTCAAGGCTATGCTCCCAGGGCATAGATCAGTAGTCTACAGTTTGTATGCGTCAAGGCTATGCCCCCAGGGCATAGATCAGTAGTCCACAGTTTGTATGCGTCAACGCTATGCCCCCGGGGCATAGATCAGTAGTCCACAGTTTGTATGCGTCAAGGCTATACCCCCGGGGCATAGATCAGTAGTCTACAGTTCGTATGAGTCAAGGCTATGCCCCCGGGGCATAGATCAATAGTCTACAGTTTGTACATGTCAAAGCTATGCCGCGGGCATGGATCAGTAGTCTACAGTTCGTATGAGTCAAGGCTATGCCCCCCAGGTATAGATCAATAGTTTAGAGTTTACATGAATCAAAGCTATGCCCCCGGGACATGGATCAATAGTCTAGAATTTTCATGAATCAAGGCCATGCCCCCGGGGCATCACTGTCCTGAATTTTCCACCAAAGTATGCTTAGAATACCTCTAGGCCAATATCCTTTGTAGGCCTATGTGGTAAAGTAGTCTCAGTGTTTAGGCACTTGGATAAATTTGTTAAAACGGTTACAATATATTCTGACTGTAATCATGTGATAGAGCACATTGACCCCCTCTCAGAACATTTGGAATTACATTTGTATCTTAAGTAGAAGTGAAGAAATCAACCATAACATGCATAGGCTGCAGAAGCAAGCTGGTGCTATACAAATGTACACAGCCTGGTGTGGCAAATTGGCACCAACTACTAGAGACACTCTGTTCTCTCTTTAATTGCAAGGTAACATGACATATCAGGCTTGCGCAATGTTACAATGTTACTTGTGTATATATATATCTCATTGATTAAACCCGAATCCTACACTATGTGACTTGTATAGCACATTCTTTTATTGATTAAAATGAACAGTGATACCAGACACAGGTGGTGAAACCACAGATCAGGTCTCAACCATGACTCACCGCAGGAGGCTGGAAACGGACATGTAGCATACTATTGCTGTGTAGAAAGAGGGCCGCATGTTAATACAAAGGGGCTATGAATATTTCAATGAAATTCGCTTAGATAAAGTTGACCTTTACATTTGGATAATTGCCATATTAGTACTTACAATTAAATATATTCCCAATGATAAGTAGTGGATAGCCGACTAAAAGAGCTTTCCAATAAGCTAGTGCATGCTCTGTTATCTCTAATAGGGGCTGAATAGGAGCAAAAACGAATAGGGTCATTTCAGACAGGCACTCATAAGGGTGCCAATTTTAGTGTGCCACCTATGACTGCTGGTTTGAGCCCTGCAGCGCGGTTCTTCCAAGTGCCTACTGAGTGTTCCATGGAGGGAGTAGTCTGCTCAGAGTACTTCTAGGCCTATAGCCTCATTAGGCCCATATGGAGTAGTGTCAGAGTACCCTGGAAGAAGTAGTATTGTCGAGGGGCTACATGATGCGCTCCTGCATGATGCACTCTCACTCCTGGCGCCCCTAGCTGAGGCGCACCAGGTGACCCGGGAGTACCCTCACGAAGTGGTTGGTGTGGGGAAAACCCACAGGGAACGGGACAGCCTGGCACACTCACAGTAAACATACTGGAGGAGTGGTGACAGGTGTCCAGGGTGTTCCTCCTCTCCTGTCACACAGCCCCCCCCCCGCAGGGTGGATGGGTGACAGGAGGACCAGTCTATTTATAGACTGATGGACGACTCCTGGCTCTCAGCCTGACAGGGCTGAGAGCTATAAATACCCTCTGGATTCCTCCAGAGGGTGTCTTATACATCCAGGAGCCGGGAGCCATGCTGGAGGAACTAGCCTTCCTATTCATCTCTATAGGACTAGCCATGCTACCCTATCTACTGCAGACATACATGTGAGGTGGCACTCTCGTACATATCTATCTATGTTCTACTGCTACAATGAAACTGGATATCAACTCTAATCTATTGTGTCTCCTTGTCGGATCATCTACACTAAATGACCTCTCGACAGTATGCTCAGAGTACCCCTCCAGGCCTATAGCATATGTAGGCCTATGTGATAGAGTACCTATAGTCTATAGCATATGTGGCAGAATAGTCTCAGAGTACTATGTAAGGAGTAGTATTCTTAGAGTACCTCTAGGCCTATAGCCTTTGTAGGCCTATATGGTGGATTACCATGGAGGGAGAATGGGTATGTTCAGAGTACCTCAAGGCCTATAGCCTATATTTGCCTATGTGATAGAGTATCATGGAGGGAGTAGTATGCTCAGAGTACCTCTATAGCCTATAGTCTATGTGGAGTAGCCTCTGTAGGCCTATGTGGTAAAGGGAGTAGTATGCTCAGGGTACACATCTACGCCTATAGCCTATGTAGACCTATGTGGTGGAGTAGTCTTAGAGTACCATGAAGGGAGTAGTATGCTCAGAGTACCTCTAGGCCTATAGTCTGTCTCTGTATGCCTATGTGGAGGGGTAGTCTCCAAGAACCATGGAGGGAGTAGTATGCTCAGAGTACCTCTAGGGCCTATAGACTATGTGGAGGGGGCTCAGAGTACTATGTAGGGAGTAGTTAGCTCAGAGTACCTCTATAGCCTCTGTAGGCCTATGTGGTAGGCTAAGGTTGGGTAGTCTCAGAGTGCCATGGGAGGGAGTAGTATGCTCTGAGTACCTCTGGGCCTATATAGCCCATATAGCCTCTGTAGGCCTATATTGTGGAGTAGTCTCAGAGTACCATGGAGGGAGTAGTATGCTCAGAATACCTCTAGGCCTATAGTCTATGTGACGGAGGCTCAGAGTACTATGTAGGGGGTAGTATGCTCAGAGTACCTCTAGACCTATAGCCTTTGTAGGCCTATGTGATAGAGTAGTCTCAGAGTACCATGGAGGGAGTAGTATGTTCAGAGTGCCTCTCGGCCAATAGCCTTTGTAGGCCTATGTGGTAGAGTAGTCTCAGAGTTCTCGGAACTCATGAATTTATTACGCATTCAATTTAGACACTCATTGTAGAGGCTGTCTGATGAAGATATCATCTCAAACTTAGGACTACTTCAAGGAGCATGGCGATCACACTTACTGTCCCTCACTTCGCTACCAACAAGATAGTGGTCACGGTGCAAAGACTAGTTTTATGTCCTGACTGTAGTTAGGGAGTGCTCATTTTTTAACAACAGGGGGGGGTGGTGAGATTTCGTGCGGAACCCAGTCGAAATCTTTCCTCCCCTGGCAGGCCGAACATCGCGCGCGTTCGCGCCCCTTTGTAGCAAACTCTCGGCCTTTTTCCCTCAGAACAGGTTCAAATTTTTTACCCCCCCCCCAAGAGGGGTCTAAATTTTTTACCCCCCCCCGTCAAGGGGTCCAATTTTTTACCCCCCCCCCCAAATCCACCACCCCCCCTGGTTTTAAAAAATGAGCACTCCCTAATATGTGTGTATAATGACTAAATCATTGTACTCTACCTCAGGTACAGAAGGACTCAGCCCGTCTACCTCAGGTAAAGAAGAACTCTGCCTGTCTACCTAGAAGGGTCCCTAGTGTAGATAAATGTACTGTATAATAACTAGATAATACTAGTCTACCTCAGATAAAGAAGGACTTTGTGTGGAAGGATTAAGATATGGATTAAGATATGGAATACTAAAAGAATATCAAAGTGTCTATTCTTGGACTATATATAACCTGCTCAGTAGTCATATCAGTTCTGATGATACATAATAAATGTATTCTAATACACTTCTATTCTAAGATCCATGTATCTGTACTAAATGTTTCGTCCTTTTCTAACAATTTTAAGTGTGAAATGTCCATTTCAAAACAATTTTAAGGACAGAAAAATTAGTTTTGGCCAAAAAAGTAAGGAAATCACCCCTCCCCCCATATAATCATAAGAACATATATATTTTTAGGATTCATAACTTTTAGAAAAATGTGCAAAAATCGGCCGTATGTACATACGGCGGCCGTATCTTTTTCCGTAAGATGCGGACATGTTGAGCTGAAACGCAAAAATGAACTGAAACGCAAAAAAGACACATACGGCCCCTCCGTATGATACGGTGAAACGCCTTCCTGCCCACATTACGACTAGTCACCGGAATTGACCATAATGTATGTAGAATGACTGCTCAATGAGGCCTGTGAATAATATGTCTTTTTGATATATGTTTGTATATCAAAAAGACAGCTGCAGGGGAATCAAACTTTAATGTTTCATGTTTAATGTATGGTCTCTCAAAATAGAATAAGCATTTTGCTATATAATCAAATTATCGAAAATATGAATAAATTCGAATAAACACGGTCGATATACAGTCAACATCTCTTTATTTCACACCACAATGACATCCGGACACAATACACAGTGAAGCGTCAGTTGATGTGCATAACTACCATAAAATCTTGTGTATAAGCCTAACTCGCATCCCTTGTATCTCAGGTAGAGAAGGGGTCCCTTGTCTATCTCAGGTAAAGAAGGCACCCCAAGTGTACCTGAGGTAGAGAAGGGGTCCCTTCTGTATCTCAGGTAGAGAAGGGGTCCCTTCTGTATCTCAGGTAGAGAAGGGGTCCCTTCTGTATCTCAGGTAGACAAGGGGTCCCTTGTCTATCTCAGGTAGAGAAGGCACCCCAAGTGTACCTGAGGTAGAGAAGGGGTCCCTTGTGTATCTCAAGTAGAGAAGGGGTCCCTTGTCTATCTCAGGTAGAGAAGGCACCCCAAGTGTACCTGAGGTAGAGAAGCGGTCCCTTCTGTATCTCAGGTAGAGAAGCGATCCATTCTGTATCTCAGATAGAGAAGGGGTCCGTTGTGTATCTCAGGTAGAGAAGGGGTCCCTTGTGTACCTGAGGTAGAGAAGGAGTGCCTTGTGTATCTGAAGTAGAGAAGGGCAGGGCCTTGTGTACTTGAGGTGTAGGAGGCGCCCCTTGTCTATTTCAGGTAGAGAAGGCACCCTGAGTGTACCTGAGGTAGGGAAGGAGTGTTTTGTGTATCTCAAGTAGAGAAGGGCAGGGCCTTGTGTACTTGAAGTAGAGAAGGGGCCCCTTGTCTGTCTCAGGTAGGGAAGGGGTCCCTTGTCTATCTTAGGTAGGGAAGGGGTCCCTTGTCTATCTTAGGTAGAGAAAGCACCCCAAGTGTACCTGAGGTAGAGAAGGGTCCCTTCTGTATCTCAGGTAGAGAAAGGGTCCCTTCTGTATCTTAGGTAGAGAAGGGCCCAGTGAACAAAATAACGATATATAACGTTTAGAAAATGTCCGATGGTGCGGATAACGTTTCAAAAAAACGGAAATATAACGTTATTTAACGCAAATTTGTTTACTCCAATTAACGTATAATTACGTTATAATGTAATGTTTGAATGTACAACCTTATTACAATGTTATTTTACGTTTTTTTACAATGTAATTTGAATGATAATTTTTTAAAGTTATTTTACGTTATAAAATTGTGATAGGAAAACCTCATATTAGCAGGGTTAATTTATGTTGGAAAAACAGGGCTCCATGTGGGATTCGAACCTGTGACTAGTGAGGGTAGGACTCATGCACCAGCGCTTTAGACCACACAGCCATGGCATCGTTACATCGCCCTTAGCACTTATAACACTAACTGAAGGATAAACTACAAAATGATACAAAGAAAATAGGAAGGACTTATAGGTACCTTTAGCAAATCGACGTAGCTCCTAGTGTTTGCCACATTATGTACATAGAATAGTATTGAAAAGTAGCTAAATTTCTATATAACTCTCTCAAGATATAGGTTGTAATGTTCTCTCTCTACAGAATCCCTTTTGAACATATGGTCCCTGGCATATTTCTAATGTTTTTGTCCATTGAATAAAAAGTTGGAAGGAAATAGAAATATACTAAAGGGCTAGTTATGTATGACTTCTGAATGAGGGCCACCGCCACAGACCCCATAGCACAGTGGCAGAATGCATGCCTTCATATCCAAAGGTTAATGGTTCTAGCCCCAGTCAGGCAACACCATTGTCAATTTTAGGACAATTTGATAAAACAATATGAGACAAAGGTCCTATGGTGGTGTATGGTCAAACTCGAGAATATCTCTGTGCAGAAAACGGCGCAGGAGACAAAAATGACATCATTATAGTAGGGACCTATCTCAGGTAGAGAAGGCACCCCAAGTGTACCAGAGGTAGAGAAGGGGTCCCTTGTGTATCTAAAGTAGAGAAGGGCAGGGCCTTGTGTACTTGAAGTAGAGAAGGCGCCCCTTGTCTATCTCAGGTAGAGAAGGCACCCCAAGTGTACCTGAGGCAGAAAAGGCACCCCTTGTCTATCTCAGATAGAGGTGTCCCCACTGTATCTCATGTAGAGAAGGGGTCCCTTGTCTATCTCAGGTAGATAAGGCACCCCAAGTGTACCTGAGGTAGAGAAGGGGTGCCTTGTGTATCTCAAGTAGAGAAGGGCAATGCCTTGTGTACTTGAAGTACAGAAGGGATCAAATAGAAAATGTTGACTTAATACAAAACAAGGTGTGGGCTTAACTTATGCAAATGGTATACTCCTGGTCTATGCCCGACGGGCATGGCCTTGACTTATACTAACTGTACATAAAAGATCTCTGCCCCGGGGAATGGCCTTAACTTATACAAGTGAAAGACTACTGATCTATGCCCCGAGGGCATGGCCTTGACTTTTACTAACTGTATGCCACTGATCTATGCATGCCCCCGGGGAATAGATCAGTAGTCTATCATTTGTATAATTCAAGGCCATGTCCCCAGGGCATAGATCAGTAGTCTACCATTTGTTTAAGTTAAGGCCATGCCCCCGGGGCATAGCTCAGCTATGTAAAGTTTGTATAAGTCAAGGCCATGCCCCCAGGGCATAGATCAGTAGCCTACCATTTGTATAAGTTAAGGCCATGCCCTGTGGCATAGATCAGCAGTCTACCATTTGTATAAGTTAAGGCCATGCCCCCGGGGCATAGATCAGTAGCCTACCATTTGTATAAGTTAAGGCCATGCCCTGTGGCATAGATCAGCAGTCTACCATTTGTATAAGTTAAGGCCATGCCCCCGGGGCATAGATCTGCTATGTACAGTTAGTACAAGTCAAGGCCATGCCCCCAGGGCATAGATCAGGAGTCTACCATTGCATAAGTTAAGACCATGCCTCCGGGGCATAAATCAGTAGTCTACCATTTGTAAAAGTTAAGGCCATGCCCCCGGGGCATAGATCTGCTATGTACAGTTAGTACAAGTCAAGGCCATGCCCCCAGGGCATAGATCAGGAGTCTACCATTTGCATAAGTTAAGGCCATGCCCCCGGGGCATAGATCTGCTATGTACAGTTAGTACAAGTCAAGGCCATGCCCCCAGGGCATAGATCAGGAGTCTACCATTTGCATAAGTTAAGACCATGCCTCCGGGCCATAAATCAGTAGTCTACCATTTGTATAAGTCAAGGCCATGTCCCCAGGGCATAGATCAGTAGTCTTCCATTTGTATAAGTTAAGGCCATGCCCTGCGGCATAGATCAGCAGTCTACCATTTGTATAAGTTGAGGCCATGCCCCCAGGGCATAGATCAGTAGTCTACCATTTGTATTAGTTGAGGCCATGCCCCCAGGGCATAGATCAGTAGTCTACCATTTGTATAAGTTAAGGCCATGCCCCCCGGGGCATAGATCAGTAGTCTACCACTTGTATAAGTTAAGGCCATGCCCCCGGGGCATAGATCTGCTATGTACAGTTCGTATAAGTCAAGGCCATGCCCCCAGGGCATAGATCAGTAGTCTACAGTTTTTAAAAGTCGGCCCTTTTTAGGAAACTAGAGAGGGTTGGGTTGCCTGAAACACATGTCCTGGGGGCATGGCTTTGAATTATAGAAAATTTAATGGTACATAGCAGATCTATGCCTCGGGGGCATGGCCGTGACTTATGGCTCAGTCTCACGACTTTGTAACAATTGGATCGTCTTTGACCGGGTGAAGTCTTTGACCGGGTGACATCTTTGACCGGGTGACGTCTTTGACCGGGAAGCATTATTATATCATAAATTAGGCATATATAGTAAGAAATGGATGGAAAAAGTCGAAGGATATTTTAACACTATATAAAAGGAAATTTATCATTTTCTCTGCCCGGTCAAATACATCACTTTCTATATCACGTGCATTTGAAGAGCTGCACTGTCCAAATATTATGCAATAACCATTGGCATGCACTTTTTCAAATAGTAGAGATATGGAAAAATAGAAAAAAAGAGAGAAATAGCCTTTTCTAGCCTTCCGGTCAAAGACGTCCCCTGGTCAAAGATGTCAGCCGCTCAAAGACTTCACCCGGTCAAAGACGATCCAATTGTTACAAAGTCGTGAGACTGAGCCTTATACAAGTGGTAGACTACTAATCTATGCCCTGGGGGCATGACCTAGACTTATACTGACGACTGTAGACTACTGATCTATGCCCCGGGGGCATGGCCTCAACTTATACAAATGGAAAACTACTAATCTATGCCCTGGGGGCATGGCTATAGGCCTAGAGGTACTCTGAGCATACTACTCCCTCCATGGTACTCTATCACATAGGCCAACATAGGCTATAGGCCTAGAGGGGTACTCTGAACATACTACTCTTTCCATGGTACTCTGAGACTACTCCATCATATAGGCATACAGAGGCTATAGGCCTAGAGGGGTACTCTGAGCATACTACTCCCTCCATGGTACTCTGAGACTACTCCACCATATAGGCCTACAGAGGCTATAGGCCTAGAGGTACTCTGAGCATACTCCTCCCTCCATGGTACTCTGAGACTACTCTACCACATAGGCCTACATAGGCTATAGGCCTAGAGGTACTCTGAGCATACTCCTCCCTCCATGGTACTCTGAGACTACTCTACCACATAGGCCTACAGAGGCTTTTAGCCTAGAGGGGTATTCTGAGCATACTACTCCCTCCCTGGTCCTCTGAGACTACTCTAGCAGATAGGTTTACATAGGCTATAGGCCTAGAGGTACTCTGAAAATATTGCTCCCTCCATGGTACTCTGAGACCACCACAGATAAGCCGACACAAACTATAGGCCTAGAGGGGTATTCTGAGGATACTACTCCTTCCATGGTACTCTGAGACTACTCCACCACATAGCTGTACATAGGCTATCTGCCTCACCCTACTCTAAGCATACTAGTCCCTCCATGGTACTCTAAGACTACTCTACCACATCGGTTTACATAGGCTATAGGCCTCGAGGTACTCTGAGCATACTACTCCCCCCCCCCCACAGTACTCTGAGACTACTCTACCACATAGGCCTACAGAGGCTACTTTCTCCATGGTACTCTCAGACTACTCTACCACATAGGCCTACAAGGCTTTAGGCTTAGAGGTACTCTAGGCATACTACTCCCTACATAGTACTCTGAGACTACTGCACTGTATAGGAGAGCCAATAGGACTATAGGTACTCTGAGCATACCACTCCCTCCCATGGTACTCTGAGACTACTCTACCACATAGGCCTACAGAGGCTTTTAGCCTAGAGGGGTATTCTGAGCATACTACTCCCTCCATGGTCCTCTGAGACTACTCTAGCACATAGGTTTACATAGGCTATAGGCCTAGAGGTACTCTGAAAATATTGCTCCCTCCATGGTACTCTGAGACCACCACAGATAAGCCGACACAAACTATAGGCCTAGAGGGGTATTCTGAGGATACTACTCCTTCCATGGTACTCTGAGACTACTCCACCACATAGCTGTACATAGGCTATCTGCCTCACCCTACTCTAAGCATACTAGTCCCTCCATGGTACTCTGAGACTACTCTACCACATCGGTTTACATAGGCTATAGGCCTCGAGGTACTCTGAGCATACTACTCCCCCCCCCACAGTACTCTGAGACTACTCTACCACATAGGCCTACAGAGGCTACTTCCTCCATGGTACTCTCAGACTACTCTACCACATAGGCCTACAAGGCTTTAGGCTTAGAGGTACTCTAGGCATACTACTCCCTACATAGTACTCTGAGACTACTGCACTGTATAGGAGAGGCAATAGGACTATAGGTACTCTGAGCATACTACTCCCTCCATGGTACTCTACAATATAGGCCCACATAGGCTATAGGCCTAGAGGTACTCTGAGCGTAGTACTCCCTCCATGGTACTCTGAGACTACTCTACCACATAGGCCTACAGAGGCTATAGGCCTACAGGGGTACTCTGAGCATATTACGCCTTCCATGGTACTCTGAGACTACTCTACCACATAGGCCTACATAGGCTATAGGCCTATGAGGGGTACTCTGAGCATACTATGCTCTCCATGGTACCCTGAGGGTGGATGGGGCTACCTCTAATCCCCCGCTGCCCCTCCCAGCTCGATCCTCAAGTCCCCAGGACTTAACCACAAATCCTTGTAGGCTTGTACTAAGGCTTGTACTAAGGCTTGTACTAAGGCGGCTTGTACTAAGGCCGACATGGCATTTACACAGGAACACTTGGGCTCAGTGTCCAAACTCTAGATTCTATCAATATTTTCTATGGCAATGATTCTATAAGTTACTTCATGGTGTCTGGCATTAGATAAAAGTGATTGCAGGGAGTTACCTTGATTCTGGCAATTGGGAGAGTCAACATGGCTTGTACTAGGGCTGACATGGCATTTACACAGGAACACTTGGGCACAGTGTCCAAACTCTAGATTCTATCAATATTTTCTATGGCAATGATTCTTCTATTAGCTACTTTATGGTGCCTGGCATTAGATAAAAGTGATTGGAGAGAGTTAGCTTGACTCTGGCAATTGGGAGAGTCAACATGGCTTGTAATAGGGCCGACATGGCATTTACATAGGAACACTTGGGCTCAGGGTCCAAGCTCTAGATTCTATCAACATTTTCTATGGCAATAATATTAATAGCTACTTGAAGGTACCTGGCATTAGATAAAAGTGATTGAAGAGAGTTAACTTGACTCTGGCAATTGGGAGAGTGAACATGGCTTGTACTAAGGCCGACATGGCATTTACATAGGAACACTTGGGCTCAGGGTCCAAACTCTAGATTCTATCAACATTTTCTATGGCAATAATATTAATAGCTACTTTAAGGTACCTGGCATTAGATAAAAGTGATTGGAGAGAGTTAACTTGACACTGGCAATTGGGAGAGTCAACATGGCTTGTACTAGGGCCGACATGGCATTTCAATAGGAACACTTGGGCACAGTGTCCAAACTCTAGATTCTATCAACATTTTCTATGGCAATAATATTAATGGCTACTTTAAGGTACCTGGCATTAGATAAAAGTGATTGAAGAGAGTTAACTTGACTCTGGCAATTGGGAGAGTGAACATGGCTTGTACTAAGGCCGACATGGCATTTACACAGGAACACTTGGGCTCAGTGTCCAAACTCTAGATTCTATCAATATTTTCTATGGCAATAACATTAGTAGCTACTTTCAGATACCTGGCATTAGATAAAAGTGATTGAAGAGAGTTAACTTGACACTGGCAATTGGGAGAGTCAACATGGCTTGTACTAGGGCCGACATGGCATTTCGATAGGAACACTTGGGCTCAGTGTCCAAACTCTAGATTCTATCAACATTTTCTATGGCAATAATATTAATGGCTACTTTAAGGTACCTGGCATTAGATAAAAGTGATTGAAGAGAGTTAACTTGACTCTGGCAATTGGGAGAGTGAACATGGCTTGTACTAAGGCCGACATGACATTTACACAGGAACACTTGGGCTCAGTGTCCAAACTCTAGATTCTATCAACATTTTCTATGGCAATGATTCTTCTATTAGCTACTTTATGGTACCTGGCATTAGATAAAAGTGATTGAAGAGAGTTGGCTGGACTCTGGCAATCAGAAGAGTCAACATGGCTTAAACTATGGCCGACATGGCATTTACATATTGGAGTGCTTGGGCACAGTGTCCAAACTCTAGATTCGATCAACATTTTCTATGGCAATGATTTTATTAGCTACTTAAAGGTTCCGTGGCATTAGATCAAAGTGATTGGAGAGAGTTAGCTTGACTCTGGCAATTGGGAGAGTGAACATGGCTTGTACTAAGGCCGACATGGCATTTACACAGGAACACTTGGGCTCAGTGTCCAAACTCTAGTTTTGTTCAAAATTTTCTATGGCAATGATTCTTCTATTAGCTACTTTATGGTGCCTGGCATTAGATAAAAGTGATTGGAGAGAGTTAACTTGACTCTGGCAATTGGGAGAGTGAACATGGCTTGTACTAAGGCCGACATGGCATTTACACAGGAACACTTGGGCTCAGTGTCCAAACTCTAGATTCTATCATGATTTTCTATGGCAATGATTCTTCTGTTAGCTACTTGAAGGTACCTGGCATTAGATAAAAGTGATTGGAGAGAGTTAACTTGACTCTGGCAATTGGGAGAGTCAACATGGCTTGTACTACGGCTGACATGGCATTTTGATAGGAACGCTTGGGCACAGTGTCCAAACTCTAGATTCTATCAATATTTTCTATGGCAGTGATTCTATTAGCTACTTCATGGTACCTGGCATTAGATAAAAGTGATTGAAGAGAGTTAACTTGACTCTGGCAATTGGGAGAGTGAACATGGCTTGTACGAAGGCCGACATGATTGAAGAGAGTTAACTTGACAGTGGCAATTGGGAGAGTCAACATGGCTTGTACTAGGGCCAACATGGCATTTCGATAGGAACACTTGGGCTCAGTGTCCAAACTCTAGATTCTATCAACATTTTCTATGGCAATGATTCTTCTATTAGCTACTTCATGGTGCCTGGCACTAGATTTAAAAGTGATTTGAGAGGGTTTGCTCGACTCTGGCAATTAGGAGAGTCAACATGGCTTATACTACGCCCGACATGGCATTAACATATAGGAATGCTTGGGCACAGTGTCCAAATTCTAGATTCAAACAATATTTTCTATGGCAATGATTCTTTTAGCTACTTTATGGTACCTGGCATTAGATAAAAGTATTTGGAGAGAGTTGGCTGGACTCTGGCAATCAAAAGAGTCAACATGGCTTGTACTAAAGCCGAAATGGCATTTTCACAGGAACACTTGGGCTCAGTGTCCAAACTCTAGATTCTATCAACATTTTCTATGGCAATAATATTTATAGCTACTTTAAGGTACCTGGCATTAGATAAAAGTGATTGAAGAGAGTTAACTTGACACTGGCAATTGGGAGAGTCAACATGGCTTGTACTAGGGCCGACATGGCATTTCGATAGGAACACTTGGGCTCAGTGTCCAAACTCTAGTTTTGTTCAACATTTTCTATGGCAATGATTCTTCTATTAGCTACTTTATGGTGCCTGGCATTAGATAAAAGTGATTGGAGAGAGTTAACTTGACTCTGGCAATTGGGAGAGTGAACATGGCTTGTACTAAGGCCGACATGGCATTTACACAGGAACACTTGGGCTCAGTGTCCAAACTCTAGATTCTATCATGATTTTCTATGGCAATGATTCTTCTATTAGCTACTTTAAGGTACCTGGCATTAGATAAAAGTGATTGGAGAGAGTTAGCTTGACTCTGGCAATTGGGAGAGTCAACATGGCTTGTATTACGGCTGACATGGCATTTTGATAGGAACGCTTGGGCACAGTGTCCAAACTCTAGATTCTATCAATATTTTCTATGGCAATGATTCTATTAGCTACTTCATGGTACCTGGCATTAGATAAAAGTGATTGAAGAGAGTTGGCTGGACTCTGGCAATCAGAAGAGTCAACATGGCTTAAACTATGGCCGACATGGCATTTACATATTGGAGTGCTTGGGCACAGTGTCCAAACTCTAGATTCGATCAACATTTTCTATGGCAATGATTTTATTAGCTACTTAAAGGTTCCGTGGCATTAGATCAAAGTGATTGGAGAGAGTTAGCTTGACTCTGGCAATCAGACTACTCCAACATAATTATATGCCTACAAAAGCTATAGGCCTAGAGGTACTCTGAGCGTACCACTTCATACATAGTACTCTGAGACTACACCACGTAGACTATAGGCCTAGGGGTACTCTGAGCATGCTACTCCCTCCTATGGTACTCTGAGACTACTCCACCATGTAGGTATAGGGGCACTCTGAGCATACTACTCCCTCCATGGAACTCTCAGATTACTCCACCATATAGGCCTACAGTGGCTATAGGCCTATAGGTAATCTGCGCATACTACTCCCTCCATGGTACTCTCAGACTACTCCAGCATATAGGCCTACAGCCTAGTACAGGGGCTATAGTCATAGAGGTACTCAGAACATACTACTCCCTCCATGGTACTCTCCCATGTAGGCCTACATAGGCCTAGAGTGGTACTCTGAGCATACTACTCCCACCATGTGCCTCTACATGGGTAAAAGTTCTTACATACCTAAAAATCGACACGATGACACAGCCCTTTAGTTAAAATTCGACACGGCGACACGGTCAACTTTGTGGGAACCCATGTAGAGGCACCACCATGGTACTCTGAGACTACACCACATAGACTGCAGGCCTAGAGGTACTCTGAGCATACTACTCCCTCTATGGTACTCTCAGACTACGCCACCATATAGGCCTACAGAGGCTATAGGCCTAGAGGTACTCTGAGCATACTAATCCCTCCATGGTACTCTCAGACTACTCCACCATATATATGCCTACAGAGGCTATAGGCCTAGAGGGGTACTCTGAGCGTAATACTTCCTCCATGGTATTCTCAGATTACTTCACCATATAAGCCTACAGAGGCTATAGGCCTAGAGGTACTCTGAGCACACTACTCCCTCCATGGTACTCTCAGACTACTCCACCATATATAAGCCTACAGAGGCTACAGGCCTAGAGCCCGGGGCCTAGAAGCACTCTGAGCATACTACGCCATCCATGGTACTTTCAGACTACGCCACCATATAGGCCTACAGAGGCTTAATTATATGTAGGCCTAGGGGTACTCTGAGCATACTACTCCCTACATAGTACTCTGGGACTGGGTTATAGTGGAAAACCAAAGAAGAGCAAAAACGTTTGGAAGACATATTTATTGACTTATAAATAACGTATAATATAACATGTGGGAATGGGTGAAACTGTATATATATATGTATGAATATGTATGGGTATAGTATATATACATTGAATAAATGGGGGGAAGTAGTATACATTATAACGCAGTTCAGTAAGACTAATATAATGAAAGAAAAGAATGTCGTCGCATACATTAAATCACGTGTAAATCGAGCAAATCCAGTACGCGGGCCATGCAGTAAATAATGAATATAAAATATATATGAATAATGTCATAGGGTCCAATAATGGTAGACTTGGTCACAATAAGAGTCAAAGTTATTTGGACTAAATATATTCGGCTCGTGGTCAGGGCCTAGAACCCGAACAGGAAAGCAGCAAATAAAATAGGATCCGGGCTGAAGCAGCTGGTAGGAAAGATAACGGCGGGATGAATCCAGGTCAGGAGATAGGCTAAAACCAAGGAGGCTAGTGGGGAGCAGGGAACACGGCCCCAGCGATGGGAGTGAGTAGTATAGGGAGATGGACCTGGAAGCCGGGCTGTGGATCCAGATGGGCATGACAGCCATAGCCAGGGCCCCGAGAAACAGCATGGGGGGTAGACGGCGATGGAGGCTGGTAACCAAGGCCACGAGAACAGCATGGGGGGTAGACGGCGACGCAGGCTGGCGACCAGACCCCGAACACAGCATGGTCATGACCAGTCCCTGAATAATTGCCTCGGGATGGTCACAGGTAGGGCCGCCTAATTGAGTATTGATGAAAGATGAGTAGGGCCGCCTAATTGCTGATCAATAAAGGATGAGAGGTGACGCTGACGGCGATCGATGTGAGCCGGGCGTAGTCATGAAGGGAGGCAGTCTAGAGATTGATCCACGGGAAGCTGAAATAAAGAGTAAAAACAGAGTATAAGCCAGGAGAAGGGAGTGCGCAGTCAGTTATCAGTGAGCGTTTGGGGGAGTACGATCCAGAAGACCAGATGGCACTGTGTAACTCCTGAGGAGTATGTGTGTGGTTTAATATTGGTTTAACATTGACTAACAGTGGTTTCCAGTGAGTTAAGCATTGGAATATATGGAACACTGGAGTTTAAACATTAAGGTTTGACATCCCAATTGGAGGTATTATATGATAACATTGTCATCGGAGATTACATGTCGGATGTATGATTCATGTACTACATGTATAGAGTTGTATTGTGGAGAGAGCAATGGAGTTAGTGATACATTATACCTGCTTTGTCAGCATGGAATTGGAAAGTCAACTATTTAAACTTGCCGACCTAATGAACTGGAAGTTGATTGTATGTGTATACCCCGGATCCATAGTGGTGACCGGAGAGTAACAAATAGATTGCACCTGTGTTCTTGTAAAGTGGATACAATATTATCCGATATCATAGAGAAGGGTATAAGATCGGTCACGAGGCACGTTGATATGTATTGCGATGACAATTAATGACCTAACTGAGATTGGGTTGAATGTATTTATTAGTCGAATGGACGGAGACTGAGACATTCCGGATTCTCTAAAGGAATCCTGCTAGATACTTATATGTATACCTTGCCTTAACGAAGGCCGTCGCATATAATTATCGGTGCAAGCCCTGGAGCAAACTGACAATAACGAGGTACATATCTCTCTATATATATAGAGAGAAGGCTGTGATTATAATATACCCTGTGAAAGTGCTCTATGTATACTATAACATCCACAACATCAAATAAAGCTGGATCTCACTACCCTTGCGTTATCTTTGGGCGGAAGCCTACCTCTGACTAGTTCACCCCACAGAGTAGTAATGTATAAGGCGAATGTTGAACCCCATTTAAATATACTAAAACGCTATGTTTGTATAGGACATTAACAATAGCCCAGGACTACTCCACATAGACTATAGGCCTAGAGGTACTCTGAGCATACTACTCCCTCAATGGTAGGCCTACCCTGAGACTACTCTACCACATAGGCCTACAGATATACTAATATAAGCCTATAGAAGTACGCTACTACAGTATGGGAGTGACCCCCCCCCCCTCCCGCCCTCCCCCCTCAAGAGGAGTCAGATTTTTTTACAACCCCCCCCCCTCAGGAGAGGTCGGAAATTGTTTTGTTCCTGTGTAACTAAGGCCACTCCCAATAATATCTCTAATAATTGTTTCTCATCACCAAGCCCTGACAAAAATGACGAGGGCGCTCTTTTTTTCTTCTTTTTTTTGGGCTGGTGACCAAATCAGTGGGTAAAGATGTATCTTTGGCAAGCTAAATTTTCAGCAATAAGTTTATTTTGGATTAACAAATTTTGTAAATATGCATATTTCCCCTAGCACATTGGATCCACAACACTGTAAGCTTTCATTTGATACCAAATATGCCCTTATTATCCCATTTTCAATTATGTTTTCCACTGAAAATTGCACCAAAAAAAAGAAAAAAATCCCCAAAGGACGATTTTGGAGATGCGTGCGGTGATGAGAAACAAGTATATATTATTTGGAGTGGCCTAATAAATGAACATCCCCTTAGCAGATGTAGCGCATAGCATAGTAGGGGGTCTGGATGAGGGGGGGGGTAATTTCCCATGTCTAATTTAGGGCTACGAGAGTGGCTAATTTAAGGGAGTGTTCATTTATTAATTACCGGGGGGGTGGTGGGTTTGGGGGGGGGGGCATAAAAATTTGCGGCTGGACCTCTGACAACACTTGCCCAGTAGTATAGTATGTATCGGAACGGGACTATAGTTAAGTACTGTTTATTACTCAATCGACATGCAGCCAATCAGAGGCCTCCATTTGGTCACGTGACCGGAAGTGACCTACTTAGGGGATTAGTGGTGCATTCTGGGTAACCCTGCAGCCAATCAGAGGCCACCATTTGGTCACGTGACCGGAAGTGACCTACTTAGGGGATTAGTGGTGCATTCTGGGTAACTTACTGACCTACTTAGGGGACCGGAAGTGACGTCATATGACCTAATTTAGGATCACGTGACCGGAAGTGACCTGATGAGTCACGTGAGCGGAAGTGACGTCACATGACCTAATGGCCGACCGGAAGTGAGTGACCTCATTGAGGATCACGTGACCGGAAGTGACTTGATTGATCACGTGAGCGGAAGAAGAAGTTTTTTGTTTAGGAAGTGAGGGTCTTTAGGATCACGTGACTGGAAGCGACGTCGTCACATGAGTGACGCTTTAAGAGACTGCGCGACTTACTAGTAAAAGAAGGCGTATGAAAATAAAAACACAACAATATTTTATTTTATTTTTTTTATTTATTTTTTTTCAATCTTGATAAACACTCTATTTTTGAAAAGATGCACACGCTTATTTTTTTTTTTTTCATATCTCTAAAGGACTCGTTGTCACACCGTCAGAATGCACGCGACGCTTATAATACAAGTAGCGCACGCCGTCTTTCTCTATGGTGTAGGTGACCATTTTGTTTCGCACCACTTTGAAGTTTCTATTTACAGCAATGAGAGTTTTTCGTTGGCGAAGAACATCCAAGAAGTCGTCTGGTTCCTGAGGGTTTTGTTTCTTCTGTACGCCTTTTGCACTCCATTTTTTGGATTTTCTTTCACCGGTGTCGCTGACTCGATCGTAGCAAATGTAAGTCTTAGGGTTGAGACTTAGGATCCCGTCACCTTCCCACTCCGCTTTCATAAGCCCCGAAGTTCTCAGATCGTGAAGGTACCGTCTCTCACAACATCCGCCGGGCGGCGGACACCATTCTCGCACTCTTTCCGTTTTTGTCTTCACGAAAAGCTCTAAGTGATCGTCGCACACCGCTGTCGGAAGCCACTTTCGTTTCTCTCTGAAGTACGTCTCTCTCAGGCGAGGTTTGACTAGGTCATCCAACGTGTCACCGCTGAGAGCCATGTAAAGACTGTCGGTGTCCATTTGACAAAGGGCATAATCGCGCCGATCGACGAATCTATCCAAGAAGTCGTATGTGAACTCTAACATTTTCAACTTCGCGTACTGGTATACCATGAACCCTATTTGAATAGGGAGGTTGTTGTTGACTGTTTTCGGTTGTAGTTCGACTTCAAACAGATCGGAACTCAACTCGGCCGCCTTTTTGAAGCGCCACGAATTGGCCAATAGTTCGAACTTCCGACTGTCAGTGTATCTCACCGCCGTGTGTTTTTCTTTGTTGCAGATTGTTTTACCGTACGTAGCGTTTCCCATTAACTTGTAACAGTCTGACAGAATTTTCTCGTTCTCGTTCACGTCGCCACGTCTTCGCGCCGCCGTTACTTCGTCCGCGAAACCGGCAAAGGAGCGTTTAGGTAGGTATTCTACCACCAGCTGCACTTTGGTGACTATCAAACCGTGCTCTAAATACCACTTGAGAAGCGGCGTTCCCAAGAGAATATTTTTTCCGTGGTAACTCCCTATCAGACATCTCTGAGGCGTGTTCAACAGCTTTTCTTCCTGCGCAAAGTCTGACATGTGAGGTCCTATGTCCGATTTTGAAACGGTCGCGTTCTTGAAAACGGGGGTCATTTCTTCGAAGTAGTCTCGTAGGTGAGGCGGCGTAGCGATGTCCACTTGAACTAAACCGAACATTTTCTCCTCTTTCACAGCGGAAAGGATGTCGCTCTCGCTCATCGCGTTTCGAGACACTTTCAAAGCGTCAACCTTCCAGCGTTGTTGGGAGGCCTTGACCCGCTCATCTCGACGCTTCATCTCTCGCCATTCGCACTCCCACACGACGACCAGCTTGTGACCTAGCGCTTTCAAGTAAGCGCTTACTCTGGTCGTTCTGTCGCGTCTCTCCTCTCTCAGTGAAGCGCACTGATATCGGTGCGACGGTATGCACTCGTGAGCGTGGAACCAACACCCGTGAAACTGGAAAACCGTATTAGAGGCCGCGTGAAACCCGTCCACGCGAATTCTCCGACAGCCTACAACCATCTCGCCGCCGTTCAAAGCGTGGCGCAGTTTCACGTCGCGGTCGTGCTCTACGAAGCGTAACCACTCCAAAGCGCTGTGAGAGTTTCTTTGCCTAATTTCAGGCTTGAACTCGGTCTCGGGCCGTCTCACCGCGTAATAGCCCGTGCAGTGCGCTTCGCTCATGCAGCGCAAGTACAGAGAGTTAGCGTCTAGTCCTAGGATGTGTTGGCACGGTCTCGCTTCTTCGCCGTACTTGTGCTCCCTTATCCGCGTGGTGCCCTTCTCGTGAAATCTATGGAAGATGATGGAAGGACCGCCGACTAGATTTTCTTTGATCAGAGCGTGGAGGACGGCGTCGAACTGGGGGAACGTTGTGAACGCGTCTTCTAGGTTTTGGAAGAGGAACCGTAAAGTCAAACCGGCGAGAGAAACTCCGTCTTTCAACATGTCAATGCCGCGATCTTGGAAAAATTTAGCGTGATTTTTCAGAGCTTCTATGAAAGGTTTGACGTCTTTGTTGTTGTAGTGGATCAAGTAGTCTTCCATAGTTTGCATCTTCTCGTCGGACCAAACTTTCTGACATGCGGCGTAGTCGGATTCGGACATTTTGACGCCCGTCAGCTCGCTGTCGAAAGCCGATCTCGGTGGCAGCGTTCTGTTTGCCAGTTTCCTGGTAGACGTCATCCATTCGTAAGGAAAGTGACCTTTCTCTTCGTTCCTGGTGAAAGCTCGCAAATAGGTCGCGTAGTTGTAACCGGGTGCCAAATAGTTGACTACGTCCAAGAAAACCGTGTGCTGTGTGTAAACCGCCAAGTATTGATTGCTTCTCTTTATGACGCTGAATTCTTGGTTTCTTCGGTCTCCGGAGGCGAAGAACGAGTGAAGGCGTATTTTGATCAGGTTCAAGTCGTAACGCCCCGAGTTGAAGCCCACGACTGGAGCTTGACGGATGTATCTCAGAAGACGCTTCTTCAGTTGAACTAACGGGTGTCTGGTCTGAGCCGCAGCGAAGCCGCCTGGAGAAGGGGTGAACGTCGCCTCCTCCAGCAGGAGAGCTTCACCTATCGCCGCATCTAACTTCGCTAAGGTCGGTCGGTAAAGTTCTAGCACAGCTTCCCCGATGACTTTGGCGTTCTCGTTTATGTGATTTAAAACTCGGTCCAACAAGGGGTCGGAATCTGCGTCGGATTCTCTGACGAAGCAGACGGGCCCCTCCCACCCCGGAAAGTCGGATGCGACGCTAGCCGACAAAGGGACGTGATCCCACAGCAGGGACACGTGTTCCGTCGACGGTTCTTTGCACGGTCTGAAGAAAGCCTCGAAATCGAAGGCGATCTTGTAAGGGTAGATTCCGGAATGTCCGTCGGGGGGGAAAAATGGAGAAGTCTGCTAGCGCTTCGAAAATCGTTCTCGAATTTTGGTAGATGCCACCTACGTAGCGCAACTTGACTTGTCGGCAAGAGGAAAGCTGGTTCCTGTGTCTCTTCAGCAAGAACTCGGTGGTGAACGCCGCCTTACACTTGCAACATTCGTATATGCCCGCGTACGCGTTGAAGTCCGTGACGAGAGAGACGTGCAAACCGCCTTTCGCCGTCAGGTGTAGGTTGACTTTACCTCGGGCGGCCAGAGTTCTGGAAGGCGGTCTGATCAGAGTAACGCGTCTTCTCAACTTCCGCCCCGGCACTTGACGCGACGCGGTGTAAACCGCTATCTGTACGTCAAACAAGTTCTCTAACGCGGGTAAGTCGCGGATGTTCAGACCCGGAAAGGATTCAGGTGTGGCAGCGGGACAGAACTGACGTAACAAATCTGAAGCGCGCTTGCTGGTGTTGTATAAGTGAAAGGAAATGCAGCGGAAGATGCAGAGGTTGTCCTTGTTGGGAAAATCTAACACGCCGCTTCTCTTTCCAACTCGACCGGCCTGAGTGATCCTACCGCCTATGGGGAATTCCCCCGGTCCCATGTAAACGCAAATGTTCAAATTGGTAGGAAAAAGAACGTGCCACTTGGTGTCAGCGTCGCAAAGTTTCCGTACTTCCTCGCAAGCGACGGTGTTTTCCATCTTTGAGAGGAGCTCTTCCAAAGTTTCTGAATTAGTTATAGTAGGGAGCGGTTGTATGAGAGTTGCGTTGTTCTGGGAGGCGTGAAAGTAGCGCAGTTTGCTCTTGTCTTCTCTGTGTTGTAAGAGTAAGCCTACCGAGAAACCCACTTTGTATCTGAATCTTTGTGTCAAGTGAATGCGACGCATAGTATCTACAGCGTCACTCAACTCGCCGGTTGGTAGCCTGAAGTTTGTTACACTCACGCGAGTCCCGTGCATCCTGACGCCCGTTTGTATCGCAGGCCAATTCGCCGTGAACGTTTCCTCCCCGTTCGGTACAGCACATATGCGCGGAGGGACGGTCACCCCGTCCAGAGATTCGCGTCGACAGGCGATCTTTCGGCAATCGCCTTCGCCGCATAGAGGGCAAAACTTAGGTACTACTCTACAATTTTCTACGTGTCTCTCGTGGTTGTACGGTCTTTTAAACATTTTGAAACACTTTTCGCATACGTACTGTGTCATGTTTTTTTTTCACTCAGTTACCAACTACTTAGCCGTCTAACTATCTATCTATCTATCAATCTATCTGTCTATCTATCTATCTATTTATCTTTCTGTCTGCTGTCTGTGTATCCGTCTGTCTGTCTCATACAGCGTACGTCAAACGCTGTGTGTGTGTGTGTGCGCGCGTGAGCGTTGAGCGTCTCTCATTCCGAATCTATGCCGAGATATTTCAGAATGATCTCTGTTTTGTCATCCAACTCTTTGAGCGCTCTGGCGGACAGCGTCACTCCCTGCTGTGTGGGTTTTTTGTCAGGACCTTCGTACTTGCGCACGTGGACGAGGTTCTTACCGCTGTAGTAGCTCACAGCTGCGTACACTTCGCCCTCATCATCCAGCACTGCGAACCAGGGGGTGTGATTAGGTTTTCCTTGCGCGGCCGCTGTGTCGCGTATGCGCACCACTGCGCGGATATCGGCGATGCGTGCTATTAGCTTGCGCAGCGCGTCGGCCGTGAAGTGCACTCGCTTGCTTCTGGTCAGAGACGCCTCTTTCACCTGGCCGTCTTTTGTGTAGCGCGGCCTCCTAGACAGTCTAGCCACGTCCTCCCAGATCTCCAGCGTCAAAGCTCCGTCTAAGCAGAACTCTAACCCGAGAAGACGGGAGAAGGTTTTCTCTGCTTCTTCTCGTCCATCTCGTTCTTTTTCTTGTATTTTTCTCTTCTTACTAGGCCTTGTTGTTCTGGAACTCACCTTAGAACGTTTCACACCCGCAGGATGAGTAACACCATCAGCGTGAGCTGAATCAGCAGCAGAACCGATAGCAGGAGCAGCGTCAGCGCTGGTGGTATCCGAGGCCTCGTTGTTGGAACAGCGCAGCCACACGCCGTCGGTGCTGAGTGTAGCGGTAGAAGATGAAGCGCCGCCGCCCTCGTAAGGTGGCGGTGAGGGCAGTCGCCACGGACCGGACGGGACGCTACTAGTGGAGGAAGTGAGGTCGAAAGGTCGAAGAGGGAAGCCGAAAAACGTACCGCCCACCCCTTTCCCTTCGGGTTGTTCGTACGCCTCGTCGTCAGCGTCGTTCTCTGTCTCACCCTGTTGCTGCTGCTCCTCCTCCTCCTCCTCCTCTTCTTCTCGGTTTAGGGGCTGAGTGTCCGAATAGCTGTCACTCTCAGCGCGAGCGGCGTCGAGGGCGTCGGTCGATGTAGTGGTGGAGGAGAGGGGCTGTGCAACGTGCGGCAGGTCATCAAAGTCATCAACAGTAGTGGGGAGGTAAAAACCCGGTTGCCAGTACTGCGCTGTGCCAGGAGCGTTGTCGTCAGTAGTAGTAGCGGTAGCAGCAGGTGCAGCAGAAGCAGCAGCAGCAGCAGCAGCAGCAGCAGCAGCAGCAGCAGACGCAACAGTAGCAGGCGCAGCAGCCTCAGCAGGCGCAGCAGTAGCAGGCGCAGCGGTAGCAGGTGCAGCAGCAGCAGCAGCAGCCGCAGCAGGCGGGGCGGCAGTAGCAGCGGCAGCGCGCTTAGCAGCAACGTGTACCGTCGCGAGTGTAACAACGTCGCTAGCACGACGACTACTACCAGTAGTACTACTACTACTACTACTACTACTACTACTAGTACTACTACTGCTACTACTACTGCTACTACTACTAGTACTGCCGCGAGCGCTCGCTACAGCGGGAGGGTGATAAGACCAAGCGGCTGCGGCGGTAGTCTCATTTTCAGTAGCAAGAGGAGGCACTGACGCTAAACGAGCGCTGTTCCGCGTAGTCTTCTTGTTCTTGGACGGCGCTAGGTGTTGTCTTTTGCTCATGGTGGTGACTGTAGAGAGCAGCAAAAGAATGAGTGAGTGAATGGAGGTTTCCAGACCCCTTATATACGCCTTCTCGCTTCTAGAGCTAAGCTACTTACTGACCCTGTTCAGCTGCCGCCGGCTGGCCGGCGGCCATTCACAAAGAGAAACAAAAGACATAAGGCATGACGTTTTCAGCTGGATCCCTTTCCCCCCTTTTGAGAGATCGACCGTCATGAGCTAAGCCGCTTACCACCCTGTTCAGCAATTCAACGCGCATTAGCTGTATAAAGGATTAACCGGTTGCTGCCGTCGACTGACCGGCGGCCATTCACAAAGACATAAGGTATGACGTTTTCAGCTGGATCCCTTTCCCCTCTTTTTTTTTTGAGGGATCCACTGTCATGAGCTAAGCCACTTACCACCCTGTTCAGCCATTCAGCGCGCGTTAGCTGTATAAAGGATTAACGGTGATGAGCTTAGAGTGTGTATACAAAAAAAAAAGCAGGACCCCCCTAAGACGAACGTGTCTGTCTGTGAGTAGAGGCGTGTGCATGTGGTGAGCGACTTAAGTGTAAGACAAAAAAAAAATCACCACCTCCTGCCGTGGTGAGTAGACCGGGCCGGCCAGGCGGCGGCCGGCTAATTCAATAGGGAGGGGTGACAGCTGACTAAGGCTGTGCATGAAAAAAATCCGATTTTCACCTGACCTCTGACGTTTGTTACAATGAATGTCAGAGGGAGGGAGACGTCCTCAGGTAGGGGGTAGGAGGTAAGGCTATGGATGAGGAAGAAACACCGTTTTCAGCTGGTCTCCACGGATAGCGATGACACACCCCTCGTCATCTAAGCTCTTAAGGAGCGGAGCGGTTGAAAAAGCGTCATGCGGACAGGTCGCTACACAGCTGGAGTGCTGTTGGAAATGGGATTAAACTCCCTCTGTATAAAAAGCTCTGATTTCTGTTGGAAAAAAAACATATCGCCTCTGACCACAGTAACGTCTACTACCACCACCGCCGCCACCACCGCCGCCGCCGCCGCCGCCACCGCCGCCGCCGCCGCCGCCGCCGCCACCGCCACCGCCAAGACGAGACGAGATGGCTCAAGCTATTCCACTTTCAAGCTCGCCTTCACCGCCTTGTCCACCTGAAAAAAAGTTAATGCAGCTTGACGACGTGAGACGCGCGAGGCAGACCGATGGGGAGAACAGAGAGGTAGGACAGCGGCGGTTAGCCTATAGCGACGCCTTGCTTCGTCAACTAGGTAAAGAGTTGAGCGGCTGTTGGAGAGAGTTGGGCAGTAGCTTAAAAGTTACCGCCGCCCGTATGGATGCTCTAGTAGAGCGCAGTGTCAAGACACCGGAGGAGCTGTGTACGGCGATGTTCCGAGTCTGGTGGGGTGAAACCCCGCATCGTCATAGATGGGGAGAGCTCGGTCGCGTCTTCACCCGCATTAGACGCGTGGAACTGTTGGCTCAGTGGATGTCCCTTCTCCACAGACAGGGGTTGGATTTCGAAAACCCCGACTCGCGCGCGATGCATAAGCACTTGGGCACCCTCGGCAGACGTCTAGGTAGCAGGTGGAAAGAGGTGGGGGACCATTTAAAATTGTCGCCTGAGAGGTTAGATAAGATCGCTGAAGAATGCGAATACGGAGGAAGTCCCGCTGAGTGGGCCTTCCGAGTGTTGAAAATGTGGCAAGATGAAGCTGACGGTGCCGGCGGTACACCTTTTGAACTCCTTCGAGTGTTGACTGAGGACATGGGAAAGTTTGACCTCGGCATCGCGATATTACTTGACTTTATCAAGCAAGAAACAACGAGAACGACGGACATGTGAATTGTTGTGTTTTATTTTCATACGTCTTCTTTATTAGTAAGTAAAAAAAAAAAAATCATAACAATTAAGACGCGCGCCCTCTTAAAGTGTCACTTCCTCCAGTCGCAGCTGATCGCCTCATCGAAGCACGTGATAAACAAAAAAAAACGAAGAGACACGCTTCTTCCTCTCGAGAGGAAGAAGCGTGTCTCTCGATTGAAATCTTTTTCTTTTCTTTTTTTCTTAAAAGAGACAAACGCCCCTTAGAGTGCCCCCCCACCCCCCTAGAGTGCCCCCCTCCCCCCTCCCCCCCTCCCCCCCCACCACTCGCCCCATGCATCCTAAAAGCGCCCCCCTCCCCATGCATCTTAAAAAGACCCCCCTCCCCTTCCCTCCCCTCCCCTCCCCTCCCCTCCCCCCCCCTCCCCCCCCCCCTTTATACACTCTAAAGAACGCTTCTACCTAGTTCAATAAGTCACTTCCAGTCGCTCGTAAAACAATAAAAAATGAAAAAAAAAAACAAACTTATATCGTAGTGTTTTTTATTAGTTTACCGAAAAAAATAAGAGACTCGCCTCCTCCTCCTCCTCCTCCTCCTCCTCCTCCAAAAAAAAAGATATCACATTTTAAAGCGCGTGACCCCTTAAAGACGCTCATCTCTTCATTAAGTCGCGTGACGTCACTTCTTCTTCTTCTTCTTCTTCCGGTCACGTGATCAATCAGGTCACTTTCGGTCACGTGATCCTCAATCAGGTCACTCACTTCCGGTTGGCCATTAGGTCATGTGACGTCACTTCCGGTCACGTGACTCATCAGGTCACTTCCGGTCACGTGATCCTAAAGTAGGTCACTTCCGGTCCCCTAAGTAGGTCATATGACGTCACTTCCGGTCCATAAGTCATATGACCTCACTTCCGGTCACGTGACCAAATGGCGGCCTCTGATTGGCTAACTAGGTCACGTGACCTCACCACTAATCCCCTAAGCAGGTCACTTCCGGTCACGTGACCAAATGGAGGCCTCTGATTGGCTGCAGGTCGATTGAGTAATAAACAGTACTTAACTATAGTCCCGTTCCGATACATACTATACTACTTTGCCCATATCAGGGCGATTTTGATGCCATAAAGTTTTAGGCCTACTTGTCAGGTTTCGGCAGGGATTTAGGGAGTGTTCATTTATTAGTTACAGGGGGGGGGGGGGTGGTGGGTTTGGGGTGGAGGGCCTAAAAATTTCCGACCCCTCCTGAGGGGGGGGGCTTAAAAAATTCTGACCCCTCTTGAGGGGGGGCGTACAAATTTAAGCCCCATTTTAGCAAAAAATGCCAGCGCGTTACTATAGTTCAAAGGGGGGTGGGCGAAAAAATGTTGGCACCTTCTGCGGGGGATGTGCTCTCGAGGGGGGTGGCATAAAAAAATTTCGCCCCTCCCCACGAAATCTCACCACCCCCCCCTGTAATTTATAATTGAACACTCCCTAAGCTCTACATAGGCGTACATCAGGGGCCGATCCAGGATTTTGGAAAAGGGCGTGGGGGGGGGGCGTGAAATGTACTAGGAGTATTTGAAATTGTCATATTAAAATGTACAGAAAAATAGGGGGGGGGGAGTCCGCCCCTGTACATGGCCACATAAAGAGTAGGCCCCCTACCCTACCAAAATCAGAAATTGGTCGTGGAAGATCATTTTGTATCTTAATGAGGACCTAAAAAAAAAAAAAAATAGGAGTATTCTCAGAGTACTGTCAGTGTCAAACGCCCCCCTGCCCCACGCCCCCTGAAGGCACTGCGGACCACGTCTCCCGTAGGGTGCACCATCGGCTGCCTGTTGCGGTAGAGGGCCGCCTTGACAAGGCCAAGGGGAAGCGGCCGGTCTGCCCACAGTAGTCAAAGTTCCTGGTTCTACCTAAACTAAGTACTTTTGGGCTCTCTTGATGGGCGATCTGTGAATATAATTTCCTGTTTTCCGATAGATCTCGAAGAATTAAAACCAACACAGTGCAGCTCTGCCGCAGGGGGGGGGGGGGGGGGCTAGCGATGGCTGTGCGAGACCAAGCAACCCAGCAAACACACCTTTACCGGTCCTGTACTGGCCCACACCTGGCAACGGTACTGGGCCAGTGCAGGCAATCGGTACTGGACCAGTACTGGGGTGCAAATGGCACCAGTACCGGGCCAGTACAGTATGCCAGTACTGACATGGTACAGGGCCAGCATCGGACCATTACTGGACCAATGCTGGCATTTCGGTACTGGGCCGGTACCGGACCGGTTACTGAGCGCTGTTTAAAGTATAACGTAGAGTCAAAAGCATAAGTAATCTGTTGCAAAATTAACATTATATTGTACCTATTGTGCTTCAAGGCCTGAAGACTTAGGCAATCAGTCATCATGGTGCAACAACCAGCTACAGTTTATAGCCAGAAGTATAGCATACCAGTTTTTGACAGAGATAACACACCTTGCAGGTCTTATAGTTGTGTAATAACCAAGCAAGAGGTGTTTGCAAAGACATGCCCTTTGTTCTCCCATTGTTTATCACATTCAATGTAAAAGTTTGTATTCAATAAGATTTCACAGGAAATTTGTTTCAGGCTAAACTATTTAAAACTATTTTGAAGACTCTGAGGGTCATAATTATAGAGATATCATATGCAACTAAACCCTCAATATCATAAAACATGCACCGGTGACATCTGGTGGATTCTTTGAAAACTACTGTGCCGGTACCGGCATGTTGGTAGTGGCATGCCGGTACTGGGCCAGTACCGGCATACCCTTACTGAAATGTCGATACTATGCCGGCACAGTGCCAGTACAACCAAGCTTAAATGGCATTATAATGGCTCTGTACTGGCAGTACTGGCCCGGTAGTGCCGGTATTTGCCTGTACAATGACGGTACTGGCCCGGTACAGGTGTGTTTACTGGGAAGGGTTTATGACCCCAGCAATGGCTGTATGACCCCATACGAGGGCCTGTTGAACCTAGGGCCCGTTTTTTATCATGACCCCCATATATAATCCATCAAGCCCCCCCCCCCTCACCAGCTGGCAATAAATGATTTGGTCCTTTTATATAAGGTATACAGAGTAGGCTCCCCCCGAGATTTTTTTTTACCCTTTTTGACTAGGCCTAGGCCTATAGCATAAATGGTCTAAAAAGGCGACTTTGTGACCTGGTAGGCCTAGTAGTACGTTGTAGTATGACTACAGTAGGAGGCGTAGGAAGCACATCATCATTGGGGATGGGGGCCTGGGGGGTCCACTAAAACTAACTTTCCAGTCCCCCCCCCCCCCCCCCCCCCCGGGGCCTGTTTTTTGTCATAACGATTTTTCGATTTTGTGTAGGCCTACATATTTACTATAGATCTGTATTGATAATTGTTGAAATGTCTCAAAGGGGTGCCGGCTCCCACCCCTACCTATCCCCCAGTGCTTTGATATACAATGACCACTCCAATGGAGCAGAAAAAAACGCTGAGATGAGGTGAGTTCCCTGCAGATTTTGATAACTTCTGCTCAACTTTGAACATTTTCGCTTCAATTAACCCAAGAAAGATTATGTGTCAGATTATACCCTAGCGAAGTCAGATTGTGAAAATATTGATGCGTTCTATGTCTAAAGTGCTGCGCAATATTGGTGAAATAGAGTATTTTAGACTCTGGAGAGTGCGTTCGGGAACGCAGCGGTGAACACTTCATTAGAACGCCTGGAGTAGGATTATGTACCAGTGATGTAACACGACTCATGATTACGCAGGACTGGATGTACGGGTTTTTCAAAATAGCAGCCATTGCGCCCCGCCACCCACCAACCGCCACCCGCCGGGGACGGCAGCGTCGATATGACTGACGGGAGGGGCAGAGCCTGCTCCCGTGACATGTGTTTGACAGTGGTCGGTCTCCCAGCCCTGCTCCCACGGCGAGGCAGCATAGCCAACACTCGCGGCCTGCATGCCATGCTTTCCCTCGTTTTCCACAACTTATCCTAGCAAACTTTAATGAATTATGATCGTACACGATCACATAACAGTGTTTGATAATGGTATCCATTTATTTAATGCTACCATTAATGTGAACCATCTGAACGGTGTCTAGTTGACCGAAAAAATCGGTAATTTACGACAAGTCTCAGCTTAAACACATCGATGGACCAATCAGGATGCAGTGTTGGGTAGACTGAAGCTGGTTCCTGGTGAGATCAGGGAACCCTCAGTGTTGCGAAGCTAGACGTTACCGGGACCAGCGAACACTGAGTGTTGCACAGGCAGACGTTACAAGGCGGATCGGAGAACAGGGAAGACACATATTCGTCTATTTTTCATCAAATAGAGACCCCATTGGAATTACGATCATGTAGAAAGGGTCTTAAATGAATTACCGCTCTGGCAATAATGGAGAAATCCTGTAAGTATGTGTTATATGGAGAAAGATCACCCGTTGAAAAGTGTCACTCTCTCCTCTTCTCTCCTCTTCTTGGAAAGTTGTGTCACTGCAGACACTGACTCAGTCATTGTAGATGTGGATTCAGTTGTTTGTGTGTAATCAATCAATGACATATATAGGAGCCATATATCCTGGAAAATGGTAAAGATCTTACTGAGTCATTACCGGTAGGCCTATCCTGTATAACCTACTACACTTGGCCATTGGTTGAGTGAGTGATTAATTGTGGCTAGGGAAAACCCTTTCCACATCAATGAGGGCGTAAAGATGAGATGAGACGTCAGTTTCAATACTTGGTATCTTTTATTAATAATAATATTAATATCAGAGTACCAGTCACTAGGGCTCGGTATATAAGTTACTGATGGTTGCAAGATGATAAGTGATTTCCTCCTCCATCTGACCGGGGTATAAGTACAGGTGCCCGGCAGGTGGAGGGGGTGCCCATGTGACCGGAAGTAGATGTAACAGTGGTTTTCATTGGATAATATACATTTGACATTTGATTGGATAATTATATATTCATGGCTTTAACATGTGGTGTGCGCTGGACCGCGGGTGGGGAGCCTGGGTCCAGTGCATTATGGGTAATGGATTACGTAATAAGTAGCATGCACACATGGGGGCTTTGTCGCCCACCTTCCAGGTGGCCTCCAGCCGGCTCAAGTGGCTTTGGCGGTGCCACACTGATTAAGGGTGTCCAGCTTTATAGCATTGTTTTATGTGTTGACAGTTAATCCTTGGGGTCAACATATTGTGTATAGGTGACCGGTCAGTGCCTTGTCGTCTGGAGGGGCTGACCGTTACCTATTGTTCCTGGGATAAGGGTCTGCTTGTGATCTATGAATTAGTTATGTATGGGGGTCAGTTGTGCTTGGCTTTTATGAGTAAAAGGTATGTCTGACGTCTAGGTGTACTTTGATGGACATATGGATTGAAAATATGCATAAAGTATTGTGCGTATTACAAATAATAATAAATATGAATATTAATAATCATAAATCATAATTATGACGTAATATGACGTAATACAATTGATGAAGGTATAATAAGGGGTTTTGTGGCGTGACAGCACCCCCCAATACAACTCCTGCACGCCCTCGTGCAGGCCGAGAAGTCATAGAGGAAGAGTTATGTCACGCTTCAAAAGTATTTTGTACGAACATTTTTTTTGTATTTTATGGTTTTTGATATATCTATCTTATGCTATGAATATGTCTCAATTCTTAATCACATTTTCTAAGTTCATACAGTTTTTTTTTGTTTTTTTTGTACATACATGTTATGCAGTGGTAAATTAATAATATTTCAATGGTAACGTACTGGTACTATATGTCTCGCTTCCGTTCTATTTATATGGTTATACATTTTTGGAAGCTTCTAACCATACCAATTATTTACAAAATACATGGTACAGTGGTAATAGTAGTGTGACGTACTGTTTCTATATGTCGCGCTTCCGTCCTAGTTTCTAATACAATCAATTCATACGATAGGAAGCTGTAAGAAATTCATTTCGATAATAATATAAATGTACTAAGCGTTTACATAGGCCATGTGTAATACTTAGTATGGTATGATAGTACATGTATAACAATAGGTTTTGAGCAGTGTATTTTGTTTATGCAATGGTCTTTGGCAATACTTGATCTTTGATATTCATTCTCAATGTCGAGGGGCAATGGAGGAAGTCCGTTCTGAGTTATCACCTTTTATAATAAATTTTTATGTTTCATTTCCTGTCTCACTCTTTTTCATAACAATGGCTGTCAATAGTTCGGTAGTGGTCATGTCTTTTGGGTTTTTGATAAGTGACGTAGTGTTGTCACCATCGGGGTCAATGTCAATGTTGTCTTGGGTTTCAGTCGGATGTAGGGATGTAGTCATTTCCATAGTCTTAAGGGTTAATCCTGTGGTGGTGGTGTCGTCTTTCAGGGCCGGTATGATAGAAAACCGTGCCGCTAGGGGTAGTATGATGTGGTTGGGTAGATAGTATGATTTCTGTTTTCCGTTGATGTTGAATGATATGGGGCCGTTCCATGTCATGTTTATGCGTGGGTATGGGCATGACAGGGCTGAGATGGCCGTCAGGGTTGGTATGAAATCATTAACAATAGAGTCACGTTCGTAGGGTAGGGATAGCAGTGGGATGGTGTGATTGACGTGTCCTTGGTAAATTTTGAGCGTAATAGTAGGATTGGTTTTATGTCCAGAGTTTGTCATTCCAAAGTGACGTGTAATCTTGTTTTTACACTTGAAGATGGTTTTGATAACAGCGTATACTATTAAGGCTACAAATATCAGGGTAAAAATGTTATGGGCATCAACGTATTGATCTAGATTGATAGTGTGGTTTTCTTTGGTTTCACTCTGGGGGATGGGGTTAATAAATTTCCAAGAAATGTTGTTGGGTCGAGCACTAACGGTCGGAATGGTCGCGAACAGTGCTTTTCCTTTGGATACATATAATAAGTAGAAGAATCCTACGGCGTTTAGAATGCATGTGACTGGTACTATATAGTTCCATACAGGGCTAGCGAAGAAGCTAGCTATGTTCTCTGGTATGGGTGTGTCCTGGATGGGTCGGTCTAAGATGTCTGCTGCGTTGGTGGCTTCTATAAGGATATTCCTGGTGAAGGGTTCCAGGTCCAATGTAATGTCTGATGATAACTTGCTGATGTTTGTCATAGATTTTATGATGGCTTGTGTATGTAGATGTGGTATGTGTATTGGATCGTGGTGTAGTGATGATGCTGTGATGTTGAGATTGTTTGTGAGTGCGAGTAGTATGGGTGTATTGGCCGCGTGCATTAGGAAATGTGTTGAAGAAGATTCATTACAAGGAATTTTGGTGTTTGGGAGGTACAATGAGTCAAACTGTAAGTGGCACATACATGGGACACCAATAACTGCGTAGGCCGAAGCTTTCTTAGTAGTTGGTGTCATGTGCTGACAGATGACGTGGTAGTACTCCCTGTTAGTAGTTACTAAATATTTATCTTTACCAATAGCTATAGCACGGGTTTGTATGGGTCTCAGAGGGTGTACTTGAAATGTGCAGAGTCTGGCTATGTCTGCCTGGTTACCTTTAAAGGCCGCCATGAGGCAGGTTGGCTGGTCACTGCGTATTCTAGGCATGGTCCTAGCGCATACTTTCAGTATTGAGCCTTGGCACGTAAGCAGATCTGCGTTTGTCATCTCTAAGTACAATGTCTCTGCCTCGTTGACAGCGAGGAAAGTTTTGTCAGTGTGTAATAGGGTAGATCCAGAACTTGTCGTATTTTCGGTGTTAATGGGGACATGAGTTGTAATTACTTGATATAAGTTAAATGCTGCGTCTGTGGCAGAAATGATAACATTAATATGAATGTATAGGTGAGTTTTGGAATAGGTGTATAGTGCAACTGGTTGTGAGTAGTAATATGCGGTGTCAATAATGGTTACCTCGGATCCTGGGTTCCTAATTTTGAGTTGTGTATCTAAGGTGGCTAGCTTGAGGGCTAGTTCTGTGGGTTGGATCATATCCGGTGCTAATATTCCAGTGGACAATAATCTGAGAGAATTTTCCACCTTGTATAACCCTTGTTGGTAGGCGATCCTGGTCATTAGGACAATTACCTGGGCCGATATGATGGCTGACTGGGTAATCCTACGATCCTGGTCGGCTTGGATGGAGGTTAGAGTTGTGGAGAAATCGTCAGACCATGAGTCTATGGATTCGGTTATATTGAGTAGAGATTCCTGTACAACGTCCTGTTGTTTTATATAAGTGTCTAGAAACTGCTGGTGTTGCTGGGTGACATCATGTAATCCTTGTGCAGTTTTGACATTGACATCGGCCAGTGTACCAATTCTAGCATCTAGGTGATGTATGACGTTGATAATAGAATCCATGTCTCTAGTGGTTGCCAGGCCAAAGATTGATTTGAAGAGCTCCCCTAAGAATCCCAGGATAGCTCTCTTTGGCCTGTTAGTAATAGGATCCGAGAGGAAGTGTGCAATGTTCTTTAAAGTCTTAATAATGTTGATATCTACGTTTTGTAGTAGTCGGTCGAGGTCAGCAGCTTGTTGTAACATCTTGGCGTCATGGCTGTCGTGGGGTCCTAGTGAAGTCAGTTGAAGAGTCCTGATGGTGTTGTAGATGAGTGGCTTCGGACGAGGAGCCATTGGGATGTTGTAGGGGATGGCCAGTATGACCTCGTGTAGGTCATGACCGGTGATGATTTGTCCCGGCAGCTGTTCATAGATGAGGCCGATATTTTGCCTCACTATTAGTTGTGCTGCCGTGTAGATGATGTGTGTGATGATTAATAGGAGGTAGAGTGTATACCTCATGATTCCCGAGTTGTTGGGATTTGATAGTAATAATAGTAGTAGTCGATCGTTTGTAGTAGTAATAGTTGATAGTCGATAGTTGGTGAAGGATGAGTGTAAGTGCGCAGTACTGGCGGGGATCTACCAAATTAACTGTGGGCTGCTCCTGACTGAATCGATGTGTGTAGGGGTGTGGTCACTGGGTGACTGTGGAAAGATGGGGGGATGTGTGGGAACTTATACCCTTTGGTCTGGGTACAGGGTGGTGGCTATGTCACCCTGCCATGTTGGTCGTTATCACACTCCCATAAGTGGAGCTTTTGTTTGCGCGCTCCAGTGGTGGCGCCATCCAGGGCTCAGATTGCGGTCATCCTCCTGGTGTTGTTGACACCTGCAATGCATGTGGGTGGCCACCCGCATACAAGGCTTTTCCACTGGTCTATGGGGGGGGGGTTAATAAGAGTGCGCAAACTGTCCTTTCATGTCGGATTTTGACATGTTGATAATAGTTCTATTTGAAGTGTCAGTTTGTTAAAGGAGCAGCAATAATATGGAGTCGCCCTGCCACTTACTTGTGTGGTGAAAATGGGTCTTGATGGATTATAAGTTATAATAATAATAGTTGATGAAGCTTGTGCGCTTTTTGGTGATAAATACTGTATTTCCAGTATTTCTTTTGATGATCGGTGTGTAAGTCGTGATTCTTTGTGAATCATTATAATAGTAGTAGTGATAATAGTAGTCGTAGTAGTCAGTGTTGATCCTTTCTGATATAAAAGTTGATAATATATGACAGTTGATGTCTCTTTGTAATAGTAGCGATGATATAGTGAGCTTTTTGTTGTTTATGTAGTATAGGTGATAACTCTTTTCCTCTTATATATTCTATGTTTTATATTATGGTTTTAGTCCTACCGGTGTCCTCCTCTTGACCTTGGAGTGGGCCGGCTTTGCTTTATATATATTTTTGGTTTGTAGAAGCGCTGGTCTCGCTTTATATGAATCTCCGTCTTTCTTCCATAGTTTGGTTATGAGGTCGTCGTTCGGGTCAATGAGTCTGTGTATGAAGTCATTGTTTCTCACGTGACGTACGAGTTTCAGTCTGTCTACATGGACTGGGTTTTTCATTGTTTTCATTGTGATGACAGATTTGAGGAGGACAGATGTTTTTGAGACGAATTTGCACACTATGTATGGACCAGAGTACACCTTCTGAAGTTTCAAACATTTTGTTCTATCCATCAGTCGGGGTACCTTGACATACACTAGTGATTCTTTATGCACCTTTGTAGGTTTTGCCTTTTTGTCGTGTTGTTGTCTCATTTGTTCTGTCCTCTTTTCGATGTTTTCAATGACCTGGTTGTATGTGTAGTCTATTTTCTTTAATTTGTCAATGATGTGGAGATTTAGACTTTTCTCTTCTTCCTGGTTGAGTTTGTTGTCTATTATGGTGTTTGGATTCCTTCCCTTCATAATGAAGAACGGTGTGAAGGCAGTGGTGGCGGACTCTGTGTTGTTGATGGAGAACACGAGGTGTGGTAGGAATACATCCCATGTGTCCTGGTGTTCCTCACAGTAGGCCCGTATGCCTTCAGACAGCGTCTTCACATATCTCTCAGCCTGGCCGTTCGATTTTGGTCTATAGGCCGAGCTGAAGACATGTTTTATGTTGAGGGAGGATGTCATGTTTCTGAATTTTGAGTTTTTATATGACGTTCCATTGTCTGACTGGAGGTATGTTGGTATACCCTCGGCCAGAACAACCTTCTCTATGAATTCTGCGGTAGTTGTTTCCGCGTCCAATGATGTAGTAGGGTAAGCTATGCAGAATTTAGAGAACCTGTCGACCACTACCTGAATGTATACATTCTTTCCTGGCGTTGGTGGTAGTGGGCCTATGGCATCTATGTGGACGAACTGGAATGGGTAAGAAGGGGTACTATGGGCCGTCATTGGCAGGTTGTTGGTTAGATTCATCTTTTTGGCTTTTAAACAGACGTGGCAGGTTGCTGTGAATTTCTGGACGTCGGCCGCCATGCTCTTCCAATATACTTTGGGAAGCATGGTCGACAGCATTCTCTGTGCGCCAGCGTGGCCTGCCATTGGTAGGTCGTGGAAAAGCTTCAAGATGGGAAGTCTCATGTCATCTGGGATGACGGGTTGGAATGAGAACTCCTTGTGTTTCTTCCATAGTACCGTGTTTATGTGGACCAAAATATCATTCAGCATGATGTGGTCATCAGCTATCTTGATAAATTGCTCCGTTTCCTTCTTGTTTTTGTCGTTGGGTACCTGTCCGTTCTCTAAATACGTGATGATAGCTTTCGTATGTAAATTATATCTCTGTTCTCTTTTCAGGTTGAGTATGGAGATCTGTGGGTCGGAGAGGCTCTCTATCATTTCAATCAGATGATTAGTCTGATTGGCCAAGTGTTTTGCCATGTCTGTGGCGTCTCTTCTAGGCTTCTCATTTTTCTTCTTTGTTTTTGGTTTATTTGTTGTTTTCTTAGGTTGCGGTGCCGGGGTGTGGCCTGGGACCGGTCGGGTCGCCGCAACCTGTTCTATTTGTTCTGTTTGAGTTTCTTCTATGAATGTTGATAGGGCTTCTAGGGATGTAGAGGGTACTGTCAGCTGCTGTGGGGCGTGGCCTGGGACCGGTCGTGCAGCTGAATCCACTTCCTGTTGTACCGAGGCCACTATGGCTGCTAACAATCCCTTGTATTCTGTTTGTGGAAGCCCAAAATGATGTAATTTGGTACTTGGGATGTCCGGATTTGCTCTCAGGTTGGGGGTCAATCGTTTTACTTCTTCTATACCTTCTGTGCTTTCTTCCATACATTCACAATAGAAGTGATGGGTGGAGTTTCTCTTCAGAATTGTTTTGGGTAGTCGTTTTGGTAGTGTCAATGGTGGTTCGTCTTCTTTGAATTTCTGTGTGTGTATGTCATCCTCAAACATAATTCTATGTTGTACCCTTATGGCTTTGGGTTTTGGTGGAGGATCTGTCATTGGTGTCTTGTCTAGTGGGTAGTCTCGTCTTGACATAACGTCTGATGGTATGTTTAATTTGCCTTTAATGTGTCTGATATTGAATTGAAATTGTTGAATTTTGAGAGCCCACCTTGCCCACATGTTTTTGTTATCTGATTTTGTCAACATGTGGATGAGGGCTTGGTGGTCAGTATATAGCTCGAATGGTCTTCCTTCTAGGTAGTGTCTGAAGTACTCTATAGCAAATACTACTCCCAGCAGTTCTCTTTGGGTGGCACCATAATTCCTTTCATGGTCATGGAGTGCTCTGCCCGTAAAGGCTACTGGTCGTAGAACGCCGTCTTTCTCCTGGGAAAGGGTAGCTCCCAGGGCTGTACCAGATGCATCTGTTGTAAGATGGAACTGTTTGTTGTAGTCTGGGTACAGCAAGATGACGTCATTGCATATAGAGTCCTTCAGGGTCTGGAATGCAGTCTCACATTCTTTCGTCCAAACAAATTTGTTCCCATTTTTGAGTAGGTTGAATAGAGGTCGACCAATTTCACTGAACCCTTTGATGAATTTTCTATAGAATTGGGCGAGTCCAGTGAATGACCGCACCTCTTTTGTGGTCTTCGGTGTGGGGAATGTCTGGATCTTGTGGACTTTGTCTGGAGATGGTTTGATACCGTCAGTGGTGACTTTCATTCCTAGGAAGTCTAGTTCCTCCAGGAAGAATTCGCACTTGGTTTTCTTCAACTTTAGTTTGCCATTTCTTAGTGCTTCGAATATGTTTCTTAAGTCAATGAAATGTTGGTCTATGGTAGGTGATAAACACAAGATGTCGTCTAAGTATGGGATTGCACATTTGTACTGCAGGTTCTGTAGTATCAAGTTGACTACAGCTTGGAAAGCCTGAGCACTGCTGGCGAGTCCCATGGGCATGGTCTTGTATCTATACTTTTTGGTCCTAGTGAGAAAGGCTGTGATGTCCCTGTCGTCCTCTCTAATTGGTATCTGGAAGTACCCTTGTTGGGCATCCATTTTAGAGAACACGGCAGGTCGCATCTCACCAATCATTTCTAGGCTGTCGTCTGCTCGTGGTGATGTAAGTGCTTGGTTGATGGATTGGGAGTTCACATATCTTAGGTCTGTCACTAATCTGTAACCCTGCCCGTTCTTTTTCTCTACAAGAAAACTTCTGGATGACCAGGGACCCGTTTTGGTTTCCTCCAGAATGTCCTGCTTTACCAGCTTTTGACATTCAATTTCAAGTCGTTCAGCTTTGTGCGGGGCCATTCTGAATGGGTAGAACTGTAAGGGTTTGGCGTCTGGGATCAGGTTGATTTTATGGGTGTACAGATGGGTTCTTCCAATCATATTATCTTTTCCCACGAATATGTCGTCGTATTCTTCTATTAATTGGCAAAATGTTGTGAATTGATCTTCTGTGAGGCAGTCTGGTTTTTGGAAGACGTGTGATTTTTCTTTTTCTGGTTCTATGTCTATGTCCTTTCCTATGTACATGTCTTTGTCTATGTCTTGTTCGTCGTGACCTGTCGTCTCTTGCACCATATTTATATGATCTTCGTCGTCTGACATGGATTGATCCATGTCAGAATCAGAATACTCAGAATATGTTGGTGTAGGTACATAGAATGTTTTGTCTGACCCTGTTGATGAAGCACTGTCACTGATAGTAGAGTTGTTGTCTATGTCTATGTCTATGTCTGTCTCCTCGGGTTGTGTGTCGTCGTAGCCTGTCGATAATATATGATTTTCTTTGTCTATGTCTGTTTTTGTATATAAGGCTACGATTTCACCCTTCTGGATTTTACAGATTCTAGATGTGATATTCAATAATATCAGTGGGTGTCTGTCTTTTTGGTCAGGTGTCACGACTGAACGTTGTACGATGTAATTTGGAAGTTTGTCTGATCTGTCTAAATTGTCTGTTATACCATTGATTTGACTGACTGAGTGGTAGCATGTGACTTGGCCTGTTATGGCCATTTCGGAAAATGGAGGTATCGAAATGGCTCTCACTGCCCTGATTGGTTGAGATTTTGGAGTTGGGTCAGTGGAGTAATTGATTTTGCTTTTAGTCTTTGATAGAAAATCTGTTCCCAATATGATTGGTGATGAACAATTTGGAAGAATTGCAAATTGATGACTGAATGTTTTGCCTTGAATTTTGAATTTGATTTTGATTGCTCTTTTGATGTGACACAATGCTCCATCGGCAAGATAAACTTTGGACCTGATTCGTGAAAACTCATGAAGAACTAGTTTCGATAGAGTGGAGGCTAGACCCTCTCTCATGCAAGAGACGGTGGCTCCTGTGTCTACTAGACTGGGGATGTTGGTATCTTTGAATTGTAGATCTATATTGCCATTGACCATGTTGATAAACAAAACACTCTGCTCACCTTCTTCCATGTGTAGGTCGGGTAGTGGTGGGGGGACGACTTCCAGAGTAGCTTGGACGTCGGCAGGTTTCCCGCGCACTGGTGCAGCGTTGTGGATTGTCTGTGGGTCATGTGGCGTGATGTCGATGGGCGATGCTGTGTCTTCTGTGTTGGGGACTGTTTTGTCATCCTGATGAGGCCTATCCATAGGATGACAGTCTAGTTTCCCGTCGTCTTGGTGAGGTCGTTCATCATGCTGACGAGCTGTGCCATGGTGTACTGTGGAGTGGGGTTTTGTGGCGTTGGTTGAAGTTGAAGTTGTTGTTGTTGTTGTGGCCATTGTTGTTGTTGTTGTTGTTGTGGCCATTGTTGTTGTTGTTGTGGTGGCTGCCATGATTGCTGTTGTGGCTGCCACCTTTGTTGTTGTTGTTGGCTCTGGATGAGTTTGAAGTGATGTGGAGGTAGGGAACCCGTTTGAAGAAGGGTTATGATGTCTTTGGGTCCCCCTTTAAATCGATGGGTGGGAGGGATGAGGCCCATTGAACGTGCCTTCCTTATGTTGTCAACGTAGTTGATGTCGAAGTCCTCTCTCCTCCCCCTATAGTTAGGTGGTAACGCGAAGTCAGTTGGTGGAGACTGATGTGTAGGTGCAGCTGCTTGTTTGTGGTAGGTGGGTTTTGGTTTACCACCCCCCATAGCAGCTACTGTATGTTCAGTCTCCATTACTTCTTGTTGTTTCTGAAGAAGGTCTCTCAGTTTTTCGTTCTCCCTATCCTTCTCCCTTAGCTGAGCCGCTATGACTGGGTCTAGGGTGTTGTTGGATAGGGATGATACCTTATGTGTGGAGGTCTTCTTATAAAGGTACGCACACCTGAGCGCTCTACAGAGGGAAGCCCATGTAGTAGGACTTTCCGCTCTGATCGCCTCTCGGTAGTCCTCGTTTAATACTGTGGCTACCTGGATGATGGCAGCTTCTATGTCCACCCCCTTGTTTTGGAAGTGGGTGTTGGCGTCCTTTAGCCATTCTTCCATGGTGTGTAGGGTGGGGTCAAATTGGGACAGTGTCAATAGCTTGATGTCATTTTCGACATCCTTGAAGTGGTGAATAAGTCCCTTCTTTATGAGATCGTAATCGTCTTGTATACTAGTGGGTTGCATACTGTACCACTCGTATGCTGGTCCAGTTAAATAGACTGCGCAAGTGACGTGGATGGGGTGATCTTCTTGAGGGTATTTGAGTCTAACAAAACGTTCTAGGTCTGTGAACCACTTTCTGGTGCTCATCTTAATGTCTGGTTTTGAGAACTTGGTTGGTTCACGGATGGTGTACTTGTTAGCTTTTGAAATGGCGCTAGCCAGGTCGCTAATCGACTTGACATTTCTATAGTCTGCGAGATCAGCTTTAAGTCTTTCTAGCTCTGCCTTGTGGGCCGCTAGTTGCTCATCTAATTTTCTTGATATCCTATCGTCTAGTTCTCGTTGTCTTTCTACCTCTACCTGATCGTCTCCGGCCATGTTGACAGTGGGTTCAACACGAATGGGAGAGGTGGGTGGGGTAGCTATGTCTATAGGTATAATAGGAACAGTGTCTATAAGTGTTGTTTTAGAATGTCTTACTGTGTCCTTGTAGATGCAGGAGGTGGACTTGGTGATGTGCTTGTTGTTGCTTGGTCCTTTCCTCCTGGTGGGTTGTAGACCTGATGTTGGTGCTGGTCCCTGGCTCCTAGTGTGCCTCCGTGATGATAGGTCACTGAGGGACTGGTGTCTCTGCATTAAAAAATTTCTTCATGGTCGCAGGTAGCTGAAAGTTGCCCGGTTCTCTACCACTCTGTGGCTAGGGAAAACCCTTTCCACATCAATGAGGGCGTAAAGATGAGATGAGACGTCAGTTTCAATACTTGGTATCTTTTATTAATAATAATATTAATATCAGAGTACCAGTCACTAGGGCTCGGTATATAAGTTACTGATGGTTGCAAGATGATAAGTGATTTCCTCCTCCATCTGACCGGGGTATAAGTACAGGTGCCCGGCAGGTGGAGGGGGTGCCCATGTGACCGGAAGTAGATGTAACAGTGGTTTTCATTGGATAATATACATTTGACATTTGATTGGATAATTATATATTCATGGCTTTAACATGTGGTGTGCGCTGGACCGCGGGTGGGGAGCCTGGGTCCAGTGCATTATGGGTAATGGATTACGTAATAAGTAGCATGCACACATGGGGGCTTTGTCGCCCACCTTCCAGGTGGCCTCCAGCCGGCTCAAGTGGCTTTGGCGGTGCCACACTGATTAAGGGTGTCCAGCTTTATAGCATTGTTTTATGTGTTGACAGTTAATCCTTGGGGTCAACATATTGTGTATAGGTGACCGGTCAGTGCCTTGTCGTCTGGAGGGGCTGACCGTTACCTATTGTTCCTGGGATAAGGGTCTGCTTGTGATCTATGGATTAGTTATGTATGGGGGTCAGTTGTGCTTGGCTTTTATGAGTAAAAGGTATGTCTGACGTCTAGGTGTACTTTGATGGACATATGGATTGAAAATATGCATAAAGTATTGTGCGTATTACAAATAATAATAAATATGAATATTAATAATCATAAATCATAATTATGACGTAATATGACGTAATACAATTGATGAAGGTATAATAAGGGGTTTTGTGGCGTGACATAATGCCAATCAATTTATGAAATA
>CANHQG010000326.1:0-46000 GCA_947462335.1 Harmothoe impar
AGAATAGTATATGGCATAAACTCCCCACTTATGTTGTTTTGGCTATTTCTGGCCCTTTTCAGGCTTATACCCCTACAGAAGAACCAGTTTTGCACCAATTTATTCAAATTTTTGGTATATGTGAAAAAACATCTTAATAATTCAGGAAATCTCTATTTTTTTGTGTATTGGCCCAATATTTTCCGTTTTCTGGCCCTCCAAAGGCCCAAAAAACGCTAAAAACCTCAAAAACGCTAAAAATGACATGTTTTACATGCCTCCCATGTGTACTGAGGCAGTAACAGCTTATTCCTAATATCATTTTCTATTAGGTCTATGGTATAGTCAATTGATTCACGAGGATTTCACTAGATATGTTCCGTATTTTTTTCTCCACAGTCATTTAAGTGTGTTTTGTGAGCAAAATATTCAAATGTCATTTCAGGTTGATACCTCTATAAAGTAAATAAAGAAGATCCACACAGTCTCTATTGTATCCCAGCTTGTGAGGTAACTCTTGTGTCTTCTGCTGGAAAAAAGAAATTTTGAAAAATATCCAATAATCTTGCCTCCAGGAGCATATGTCTATTGGGATACATATTTTCCGTCACGGAGTCACCCGGAATATTGGTCACGGAGTCACCAGCCACCCTGATGAAAATTTAAACCTTCATAAAATTGTTAATACCCAATATATTTAAGTTATCTCTGGTTTTCCCGTGTCCTACCCACTCCCTCTAATGTTCTAATGCAAAAATCCACCATTTTTATGCTCATTTATACAAGAAATAATTTCCGTCACGGAGTCACCCGGGTGACTCCGTGACGTAAAATAGGTTAATAGGGGTACTTTAGGCCTATACTGTGCAAATTTGGTCTAACCAGATATCATGATGCTTCATATTTCTTAAAGTACACATGATCAGGACACTGTAGAGTAAATTTAATCAATAATGGGACCATTTTGAGGAAACTAGGGTAAAGTTGAGAGTATGTAGTTGAAATGTTCATATTTCTGATAAATGTTCAAAATTCATCAGTCTGTATCTCAAAAACTATTACTCAGAGGATATCCATTCTTGGTATGCTTCAAGATATATGTTGGCCCAGCTTGTAAACAAAATTATTAGTTGCTGTGATGTATTTAAAACAAAATGTTCATGATCATGGATTTTTGGTCACGGAGTCACCTGAAAAAAGGACAATAAACTTCACGGGGCGATAAAAGCTGAACCGCTAGGGTTAGAAATGTATCAAAAAGTGTTCCAAGGAGCCAAGATATATACCTTTCAATATACTAAACTTGTTTAAACATATTAAGAACTTTCTGATTTGTCCTACCTCTATCCTAAAACAACATAAGTCAGGAGTTTGAGCCATATATATGTTATTCAAGTTTGACAAACAATATAACAATACTGACTTGAATCATTGCAATTTAGTTAGATTTAGATCACCAGCATGGCGGCATCTAAACAGGTTTCATCTTCTGTTGAATGGAGTAATGAAAATGCTGAATCAATACTATGGTGGGAAACTCAGAGTTTACTTCCGTTTAAACCATGTAGCAGTATATGCATAAGTGGAACAACAGGTTGTGGAAAGACTTATTGGGTGTACAAACTACTCAGGAATATTAAAGGCATGTTTGTAGAAGATCCACCACATGTTATACTGTATTGTTATGGAGTATATCAGAATATGTTTGATGACATGGAGAAGGACATTCCAAACATAAGTTTTCACAAAGGACTGCCAGATTCTGGACTACTGGATGAGATATCAGGAAACGGCAGACATAATCTCGTTATTATTGATGACTTGGCACATGAACTTGCGAAAAACAAGGATATGGAGGTACTTTTTACCCAAGGATGTCATCACAACAAGTTTTCAGTGATTTACATAACTCAAAACTTGTACCAGAAAGGTCCGAATGCAAGAACAATTGCATTAAACACTTGGTACCAGGTATTGTTTAGAAACTTGAGAGATGTTTCACAAGTCAGTACAATGGGTAGGCAGATGTTTCCTGGTAGAGCTGAAGTTCTAAAGGAAGCATATGAATATGCTACGAGAAAACCTTATGGATATTTGGTCATAGACAACAGTCCTCATAGCAATGTGAAATACCGGTTACGTACAAGGATATTTCCTGCTGAAGATCCCATTGTTTATGTTCCCAAAGTATAAAAGCTGAATGCAGATGCGGTTTACATTCCATTGGTAAGACAGGAGTCATCATGAGTAAACGTCTAAAGGCTAACTTAAGTCTGATTGACTTTCTAACGAGTAAGATTCCACACACTCAGTTTGCTCAAGTACTGAGGACATTGAACAGCGATCAAGTGAACACGATCAGTGAAATAGCTGCTAATGTTTTATATGGGAACATACCGGTCTCGGATCATTTCAAGAAAAAACTCAGCCGGTACAGATCTAAAATCGACAACATAGGTAATTCCAAGAGAGGTTGCAAGAAAAGGAAGGAAGACATTTTGAAGGATTCCAAGCTGGTGAAACTTATATTGCAAGCAGCAGAAGCTGTTCTCAAGACTCTTGTACGATGAGTACACAAAGAATGGTTCTTGTGCCACTAGAGAAATACGAGAGATTGAAACAACAGGCAACAGCTACAACAACAACAACATTAGCAGTTCAGTCGGGTTCACTGCCTAGTCGTGGTGAGGATGCTGCAATGGTGGTAGAAGAGGAAGACGACGGGCGTTTGTTGCATACTGGACTAAATAAGGACAGAATAATTGAATCCTTACCTAAAATGTTCAAGTCTAAGGGCCGTGCACTCTTGAATTATATAGAGAGTGGTAATGTGTTGACTTGGAACGACAAGGGGGAGATTTTGTACAATGGTCAAAGGATAGCAAACAGTCATATTGTGGACTTGTTGAAGGATGCTATGAGAGAGTACAAAGGTTTTGATGCTATAGGAAAAGCAGAGTTTTACCAAGGTCTGTCAGAGTCGAATGTACCACTTTTGTTATTAGACAACAAGAGAAACAGGAACAAGGTATTGGAAGGCAAATCTCATCCGGTTGTCCAAACAGATTCTAAACGTGGTTGGATACACATGTAAAATATGGAAGACGCTATGGAGGAGGAACTAAGAGAGAGGTACAACACACCATCCACTCCTGGAAGTTTTCAAGGTCCAAGTAAAGTGTATCAGAGTGCTAAAGCTGACGGATTAAACGTTAAGAAGCGGGAGGTAGAACAAGCTTTACAGAAGGAATCGTCGTATACTTTGAACAGATCGGCTGTCCGTAAATTTCCTCGTAACAGAGTTGTAGTGGAGGGCATCGATTCTCAACATGACGCAGATCTCGCGGATCTTGCTCTACTGAATAAAGAGAACGACGGGGTCAAGTATTTTCTTCTGATGATCGACATTTTTAGCCGATATGTCTGGGTTCACCCTCTGAAAACAAAGAAGCCTAAGGAAGTGGTGGACGCGATGAAGAAAATATTCAAAGGAGGACGTACGCCTAAGGTTTTAAGGACTGACAATGGCGGCGAGTTTATCAGTAAAACAACTAGAGACTACTTGAAGAAAAAGGGGATTCACTTCTTCACGACAACGGGAGAAACGAAGGCTAATTACTCAGAACGAGCAATCAAAACAATCAAGTCTAAATTGTATCGTTATATGGTAGCAAACAACAACATGAGATATATCGATGCACTGCAAGATATTGTCAAGAGCTACAATAACACAGTGCATAGCAGTTTGGGTAGACGACCATCAGACGTGAATAAAGACAGCGAAAACGAAGTCAGATATGAACAATACCTGAGACGCCCAAAGGAAAAACCTAAAGTGCAACGCTTCAAGCTCAAGGTCGGAGACAAAGTACGCATGTCTTTTACGAAAGAAAAGTTTGACAGAGAATACGGTCAGAAATGGAGCGGAGAAGTATTCATCGTTAATAGTAGACGTAGGAGAGATGCAATACCTATATACACTCTTAAAGATTGGAACGGCGAGGCTATAAAAGGCACGTTCTACCAACAAGAGCTTCAGAAAGTGTCAGCTTCTGATGACAGCCTGTTTAAAATAGAAGAGGAATTAAAGAGGAGAACGCGCAACAACAAAACTGAAGTCTTTGTCAAGTTCTTGCATTGGCCAAAGAAGTTCAACAAGTGGATCCCTGAGGAAGATATCGTAGACCTATGAATGACATATATTTGTTTCTATCGAGTACCGACTCGACAGACTATTACCCTGAGAACACTGTAGATGATTTTACAGTATTACTTTCCAAACCTCTTCATCTACCGGGAAATACATGGACTTGTGCATTGAGGGACATAAAATGTCAGAGTGCGACAGATCAGGACATCTACGTGTTTTGCGACATATTGGACGATTAATATGTGCTCAATGGACAAAGGCCCATACTGCAATATGTACCAGGAGAAAGAGGAAACGTTGTAAAAAGTTTCGATTCATCAGTGTGTCCAAAATTATCAAGAAGTCGATTGGACACGGTAAGAGTGTATATAAGAAATTCACAAATGCATAAGGTACCATTATCTGGAGAAAGAACGACTTGTACACTTCACATACAGAAAATATGAGTTACAATGAATGGCAGAAGCATTTCCAACACATGCAGGAGGGAAAGATGTTTCCCGATAGGAACGGGATATGGCGACTACTTTCAAGTAAGGAACCTAATCCAAGGAGAGTCAACATCAAGATCGTAAGTCCTACACAGCAGGCAGTTAATCGTGCTAAATTACGTGTCAGTGCAAAGAGGGGTACTAAACGTAAGGCGTCTGCACTGAGTATGCAGCCGGCAAAACGTATAAAAAAGACGCCGACGAAGAAGACCACTCAGTCCACTAAAAAGGTTCGTCAGACTAAGAAGGTGACTGGAAAGAAGAAGAAGGCAGTGAGTGTGAAAAAAAAGAAGCCTGTCAACCAAACAAAGAGACGTAAGCCTGCATTTTAAAAGGACAATGTCTGGACATACTAACGGTCTTGCATTGTTTTACAAACCGATAAACGACAGAGGTGTTAAACGTGTGGAATGGATCGAATACAGACCTGTGGGCCAACTGACGTCTGACGGGGCATTGGAATTTAACATACCTGGAAACAGCTCGAGATACTTGTGCATGAAGAACACTAGAATAAAAGTGAAATGCAAAATCACTAAAGGCAACGGGGACGACATACCTGATTGGAGACCAGATGGTGAAAAGCCTACTCCCGTGGATGCTAAAGTGGGGCCGACTAATCTAACCCTACAGAGTCTTTGGAGGCAAGTCGACGTCAACGTGCAGCAGCAAAACATTTCACCTGAAATAGCTATGCGTTATGCTTATAAAGCATATATTGAGGTTCTCTTGTGGTTTTGTTTTGGTATGAAAAATTCCCAGCTTCGGTCTCAACTTTTTATCAAGGACACTGGAGACGTAGACGATGTAGACCCTGTCAACGGTGGAAATGCTGGACTTATATTGAGGGCTCGAAAGTTTGAGAAAAGTAAAATTGTAGAACTCCAGGGACCAGTGTTCTCTGACCTGTGCCAACAAGACAGATTCCTTTTGAATTCTGTTCAAGTCAACTTCAAGTTCTGGCAAAATGATAACAGATTTCGACTATTGAGTACAAACCCTTCGGCAGACTACAAGATTGAAATCGTGGATGCAGTCTTGAAAGTATGTATGATCGAAGTAGAACCAGAAGTTATCCTGGCACATGCAGAGACTTTGCGCAAAGGACCGGCACTTTATTATTATGATCGTACCGATGTCAAGGCTTACGGCATACCCAAGGATCAGTTCGGGACGACGATAGAAGACTTGTACCAAGGTGACGTCCCTACTCGTCTCATTGTAGGGGTCGTTCCAGCCAAGGGATTTACTGGAGATTATGCAACGAACGGGTTCAGCTTCAAACATTACGACGCAAACTTTGTAGGATTCTATGTTGATGGAAAGTCGGTGCCTGCTGAACCGCTTACTCCAAACTACACTTCTTCAAATTACACCTCAGCTTACATGACTCTGTTTTCCGACCATTATATGGAGAATTATGGCAATGACATTACTCTGTCTGAATATCCGAATGGCTATTGTCTTTATGTGTTTGATGTGTGCCAAAACCAATGTGAGAAATACGGGAAGTCTGTCCAGAAAGGCCATACTAGATTCGAGATTAAATTTAGTAAAGCATTACCTGAATCTGTGACATTGATTGTATATGCTACTTTCCCTGGATTACTAGAGATTGATTCTGCTCGCAATGTTAAAGTGAACTGAATGTTAAAAATGAAATTAAAAGAATACAAATATGTTGTTACAAAAAAAAAAAAAAAAAAAGCAACCACCTGAATATGTGACATTGATTGTATATGCTACTTTTACTCGATTACTAGAGATTGATTCTACTTGCAATGTTTACATGAACTGAATGTTGAAAACGAAATAAAATGAAAATACAAAAATAGTTTTGTTTGTTGATATATATATAAAGATTTTTGAAAAAAAAGAAAGAAGGGGAAATTCAAACTCACACAAGTTAGATTTAAATGTCGCCGATATCACTTTATTTCATATTCTGATGATATATAATACATGAAAACAAGATTTCAAACATTACATCGAGATTAATAACCATATGGAAGTGTATTCAAATCTGGCTGTATGACTCGTTTAGTGTACACCATTCTATATTTTTTAGATTCGACTCTGTTGTACAGCATGTGCCTTTTTCTGTCCCTTGAGATTTTTACATTTTTAGTATACATCTCACCATCATTGTCTTCTCTAACTAACCTCTTGACTGCTTCGAAATTGATTATTCGACTGTTGATATAGTTCAGAGTAAACCCTCTGACTTTACAAGTTTCATCACCCGTGTTTGTTATGTAGGCATAATTTTTCGGCCCCGCTGACACAAATTCCAAGATATATTGTCCGTTCAGTTCATCCGTTAAATCTCCTAAAAAATCGCCCAATTTTACCTCCTCCTCCCCAGGCGCTGTAGAGTAGATACAGCTGTCCGTGTCCCAATAGAGCACGCGGGTTTTCAGTGTGTCTAGCACATCGTACAGCTTTAACCTTGCCCAACAAGTAGTGAAAGTGGCTAGGAATATATTCGTCTTGTTGTCTGCTGGGTAAAAGTCTGCTTTGTTGGTCCAGGTAACATGTAAAAGATCTTTTGATAAGATATGAAAATCTTTCATGGTTTTGCTGACATCTGTCAGAAGACCAAAGAATTTGTCGGGATTCCTAGAATGTATAATAGTGCTTTGACCGAAATCAAGCCTTTGGGCCCATTTACCCCAGAAGCTGTTCAATGCTAGCTTGCTTAAAGACCTTAGACCAGGGTTTTTCTTTATGTTTTTATACTCTAATCTAATGCCTTCATGATCATAGTAATCGCTAATGTATTTCTGTTTGTCATTTTCCGAGTGACACCAGGACGGCCAACCGCTAGCCTCTTGTTTCAGTTTTAAAAATGTGTTTATGTATTCCGAGAATAACCCAGCTTTATCTTGTTGCTTGTCGTACTTACTGGTATTCTGCCAGTGATAAACCTCATGCACCTTAATTATGCTATAACCCTTCTCTACTGCTTTGTTTATTTCCGGAGTGCACCATGTACCGTGTAACATTCGTTCAGCATCTAGACATTCACAAGGGGTTTGAATTTCGTTGTCTGCACAATATCTACAGAGTGGAAACTTGAGTTTTGCTCCGGAGCGATAAGGTAACACAGGGTGATACAGACCTCTAGGGGGAAGTATGGAAACTTTTGCCAATCCAAAATACTCTTTCATGTCTTTGAAGTCGTTTAGGATAATGTCAGGATGGCCTACCGGATAAGTTTTGTATTTGTTAGTGTACGGGTACAGCGATGTAAAGTCAACGTATGACGCTTTAGTACCGTTTTCAGACTTGAAGTAGAGCCGGCTGGCCCCAGTGCGGCCTCCGTAGAATGACTGACGTGGGTCTAGCCTTTCTTCGATGTTTAGAGTTTTTATGAAATCTGCAACACCATTTTCATTTTGCTTAACCGTGTCTGTAAATTCACATTCCCAAATGCATTCGTAACGGAAGCCTTGGTCCTTCAACCATTGTTCTCTTTTACGAGTCAGTGTGTACAATTCGTCCATGCTCTGTTTAGTGAAAGGATGTTTGATCCCGTTGCTACATCGTTTAAGGGGGAAACACGTTTTACAGCCATGGTGAATACACCCTAGGAATTCGTATACTGTGTTAGTATTTGGATCGAAACCGTCTACGCGTTTGTCTCCTATCTTATGTTCTCCTCTTTGGCCATTGAGAGCATGGATGAGCCGTACACCAGTAGAATATTGTACCCATTCTAACCATTCAATAGACACTTTGCTGTACTGGTTCATGGCAGCATAGCCTTTTGGAGATACTTGAGCTATAGGCGAGGAAACAAACCTAATGTAGTCTACTTTCCATTGTTTACTACGTAACACGCGTTCTGTCACCCAACTGTTTTCAAAGTAGAAAAGAGTTTTACCATTTTTAGTTTTAACATCGAGTGTAAGTACTCTATTTTCGTCTACTTCATGTTTCAAGTGCGCTCTATGTTCTTCTTCTAAAAAGTTTGATTTGAATATCTGCATGCACATGCTAGCAATGGTAGTACACTTGAAAGGGTCGACACCATTAGGTTTCTTTTTCTTCCTCTTTACACTACTCGCTGTTTGATTAACAGCAAGATTGTCTTCACTGTCATCTATCGCATCACCTTCGCACCCAATGTCAATATCATTATTGAACAAAGCACTTTCATGATCACCAAACAGCTCTGTATCTTCAATAAAGCCATCTGCACCATCATTATCATCGTTATCGTCCCCATTGTCTAGTCCCTCTCTAACCTCTGTCTCTTCTTCATCTACTTCTTCATTACTCATGGTTACATCAAGTACACGCTGTCTAAAGGATAAACATGCTTCTCGTAATATTGTTACATCTGAAACGCAATAATCGTGTAACTCTTGGCGAAAATCAAACACCACATTCTTAGCTTTTTGCTCTGCATGCCATTTCAAGAAACTGTCTCTACCCTCCGTAGACATAGTGTCTACCCCGTAATATTCAGGGTCAGGTATGGGACCTACATAATGTTGGTTCTCTCGAGTGTTAAAGTAATGTGGAAATTGCCCCTTCTTTAATTCTACGAGATCAAATGCTTTTGGTAGAGCAGCTAAAGGCATGGGTAAGAAGTTCAACGAATCCAACACCCGAATGTTGAGACCGTTACCGATCGTTAAGGACATAATCTTTGACCCATTGTTAATTATATTTTGAGGGCACACACCATTGTCAATGAGGTACTGCATTAAGTAGTAGCCATCGTATCCTTTTAAATGATGTGCGAACAGAGTCGAATTTGCTCTGTCTTTCGAGAAAACCCACTTGCAAAAGTCAGTGTTTGTATCGTCACCCTCGAAAGTCACTTGTCTGTACCCACAACTGTCACAAGGTGGTTTTTCATATTGTTTTTTCTTGTAAGTATTGCAGACACGGCATCTATAGCCACAATGGTTGCACTTTTGGTTCATAGGAGACAGATAACAATGATTGCAAGCTGTTTGAGCGACTACATAATTGGGCTTGTGTTCGGTGTTTCCGCACGACAGCTCTCGGCAGTTTGTGCAAATTTTACAAGAACTACACCTGTCTTGGCTGTTTGTGCATTGAACGCATCGGATTTCTGGTGGAGAATATCCTCCTTTACACGTTGTTGTATCATTTTGCGTAGCTTCGTAATCAAAGAAAACATATTTAAACTCACCCGTATTGGTATGTTTCTTTGCTCGGTGGTAGCACAAGTGATATCGAGTCTGGTAGCACTGACATGTAGAACAATACCACTCACCACATTTGTGTTGCTCTGGTTTTCTTTTTGCACACTCCATAACTTTGGTGCAGTCATTGCATTTCCACCAGAGTTCGCACTCTGACTTCAATTGCTTTCTCATGTTTCTACGTGGCCTTTTCGTCGAGTGGCGCTCGTAACATTCAATACTGCGACATGTCATATGACATGTATCACAGTACACAACTTCCGTTGCCACACATTTAGAAGATTTGCAAACTAAACAATGTGTTGCACATTTGTGTTTGTTTTTGGAACTGTAGGGCTTTTTGCAGTCATGGCAAAAGTAACTGTGAGGAAACATACCCGATATACTATGTATAGGACTAAAATGGCCGGGACCATCAAGCTCTTCTCTAAGATAGAGATAGATATTTTTTCGTTTCAAATTTTCAGGAGTTTTTTCTGGGACTTTTACGAATCCATTGCCAAAACGCGAACTAAGAACAGAAATGTTAATCCCTAATGCTTTCTCGAAAGCAGGAATATCGAGCAGCGTTCCATATCTGTTTGTCGGCACGTTTGCCATTTCACAAAGCAGAAAAGCTAACTTAGTTTGGTACTTTTGTTTGCCGTCTCTCACCTTCTTGTAAAACCATTCAGGTACTTTGCCTAGTTGAATTACTTTCTGTATAAGACTTGGCGGCATGTTTAGAGTATTAGCTACAAGTGTTTTGAATACAATGTTATCGGTTTTGTTCAGTTTACACCAACTCACAGCAATGCTTCTAGCAAGGCATATTTCATCACGGTTCTTGATCGACACCATACACCGCTTTAGTTTAATGCTATCGTCTTCCCCTTCTAAAATAGTAACATATTGCTTACTACCTCCCCTTGGAATCCGAATCATTCCAATATCTACTTTGAAACTATTGTCAATCTGTAACTGTTCGTTACTGTTTAGATTAGCTTGAATCTTTTCCATTATTCTTTCAGGAGTGAGGTTTTGTAACTGAGACAATGGGACAATAATAGGATAATGTAAGCTGGAATGGTGAATGACTATACGACCTAGATCATCAGGCAACCTACCATTCGATACATGATTTAATATATCTCCAAACATTGTTTCGATACCATCATATATTTCTGCTAAATTCTGGCCTTGCCATGTTCGAGCAAACTTTACCTCATAAGTTGTATCGACAGCGCCGGTTGTAAACTCCCTGACATTACGGACATGGTAGGAATAGGGCTTGTCACCATCAACTGTCGGTTCTTTTTGTGGTATGTCTGGCACATCTGCATCCTCATCACTCTCAATGTCACTTGCGAAGTTGTCATGTAGACTGCCGTCATCATCGCTCTGAGAACTCTAGAAAAATAAAAGAGTAATACTAATAATAATCATCTCAGATCTAGCTAAGAGAGCTTACATGTATGTGACAATGATACTAACTATCTACTTGCAAATAAATCATGTGGATATCAATAGAATAAATTGTGATCAAGTATATAAAAAAACAACTACTTACATTGTTTGATGTAGTTGGACTAGAAGAAGGCTTGTTTAGACCACTAGACACAGCTTCGGGATTTGCAGAACCAGGTTGAGGACTTGAGACACGCTGCCTTTTCTCTCCACTCGTACTCGGTTGAGGGCTAGATGGTCTTTTCTTAGCCCCAGACCCCTGTCCTTGTGTAGCATTGTTATCATTTTCTTGAGCACTAACTTCTTGTAACAAATCTTGAAGAATAGTAGGATCTAATTCCAGTGTCTCAGAAGATTCGAGTTGATCCAAAATCTGTTGAAGTTCTTCATTTGTTAATCCTTGAAAAGCCATCTGAAAAACAACAAAATAACATTAAGTATCTTGGATAGGGACAAAAGAATAAACGCATATATCTAGCTCAAGTACATAACAGTATAGTACTTACCTTTCTTCGATGATCATGAAGAGCTGTAGTATGCCTGTAGTGTCCTCCCCATTTTGGACTGTCTATGTGAACGAAATGTCAGCTTTTTTAAAACTATATAAGTGCTGTGAGCTCTCAATGATGTAATAAGACTATGAATTAAAGCTAATATAAAATCCATATCTCAAAACCATTGTTGATCCCAGATGTAGGCACACGCTAAATTAGTTTCAGCTTAAAATGTTATCTATAAGGCAAATCAGATCACTGATATATACGGTGCCCAAAGTGTGAAGTTAGCTGAGATTACTAATGCTCAAGTCATGGAGCAGATTATGTGTGCGAGTAAAAGGTTGTTATCTCACATACAAATCTGATGACTGATATCCCTACAGGTCAAATTACCATTTGAATGGCTAGTTGGCTCACATCAAGATTACTGATGCAGACTAAGGATCAGTTTGTGTTTTGGTTGTCCAGGACATGTAGATAAACTAGCTAATTCATTGTGGTTGTCCACGTTGTGTTATCATGTACACAATGCCAGTGCGCCTATATAAAAAAAGAAAGAACATGAACAGAAGACATAGAAGCACAGAGAACTAGGAGCTGCGTATCTGATTACTTACCAACATCATGGTGTCACTGGGTGGTAAATGGAGCTTCAACATAGGGACCAAGCATGTGTATTTCCATAAAGATGTGGAAGATAAAGAAGTCAAGCGCTTTGTCCCTAGGAACATTGTGAAAGAAAGCGTAGACTTCTTGGACCAGCTGACAGCACTCAACTTGGACAGTGACTGTTCTAAAACAGTCCATACAGAGAGTGGCTGGGACGTAAACCTCATAATATATATGGGTTCACCGTATCTGGGCTACGTCAAACAGATGCCAGGCAGTAACAGCAAGGGCAAGAGTAGTAGGTAAGTAGTAACACATTTTTTTTATATGTATATATATGTGTGTGTGTGTGTTTATATATGTATATACTATTTAAATTCACAAATTCATATTTGAAGGCTAATAGTTTTCTTTTTGTGTGTGTTGTTCTTAAATCAGAGGCCGTCTGCACATTAACCTCAACCTGGGGGAAGCGATAAAGTTGAAAGGTTACCTCCTTGAACGCGAGCTGAGAGAGGAAGGAGAGAGGGCAGAGAATGAAGAAGGAAAGGCTCCAATGAAGAAAGCTAAAGTGGAAATGGACGTCTTCTTTTGGTGCCATAGAGATGAAGAAGAAGTCTTATACGCTCAAAGTACTTCTCGTTTTTTCAAGAGTGACAACTGTAAATCAGAGGGGGATGAGAACTTTCCAGATATTGATAACGGTAAAAAGATAAGTCTGCGTGTCGAAACAACCTCCATTCAGGCGCCTACCGCTGACGAGTTCATTAAGACAGTATATAGCTACTTGTTGCGTCTAGAATTCAAAAACAGAGTGCATTTGAAATGCTATGGGTGCGTAAATGACATGGGCAGTCAGATAGATCACATGCAAGGTGGCTGTTCAGACACCATGCCGAATCAAGTAGGCAAGCATGGCAAGCACAGTCACTTGCGTATATCTGCTGCAAGGCTGCTGCAGGCTTGTGAGACCATGGTGCATTACTACGACCCTCATGTGACGATTGTAAGCTATGCAGATTGTGAAAAATTTGTAAAAAACGCCGACTATGAGACTGGTCTGCTACGTGATATGGATTTTATCCATGAGTTCCAAGACCTAGATGAATTGTAAAGTAAGATGCCCGAGTCATGACTAGATCATTTATTAGATATAATGGAAATAACAACGTCTTGGATATCATGTACATGTAAAACTATATCGTACCTATTGTCTTATGTCACTAAACAAAGCATGATACATTTCGTGAATAAAGAATGATCTACAAATATATGCTTTCTGTTTTTCCCCCTTGTCTTATGTTGGCATAACATCATGGAATGATAAGCCTATGGCAGTATTTTAACATCAGAATGTATTTCTAATCGAACAGTACTAAAATAACATTACCTACATCTATGAAATACTAAATCAATCGGTTCTTTAGAATCCACACTGATAACAATAAACTACAACTGAGCAGATGTAGACCTCATGCAAGCTCTTGGATATATATATATATAAATATATACTACTACTAACATCGTACCTACTGCCTAATATCAATAGACAACAAAAAAAAAACAATGAGGTAATCTAGAAATACATAGTTTCTATTGTTAGCTAATAATAACATGGCATCGTGGAATGATGAGCTTATGGCAATATAAAAGACATTTAGTTTGACACAAGGATATATTACTAATCTAACAATGAATCTAAAATAAAAGATACTACCTAAACATTTATCTAATATCCATACTTACATCAAGTAACTCACTAGAACCCACACTAGTCAACATTAAACTACAACTGAGCAGATAGAAACTTCATACACACTTCAGCCGACTTTCTTAGGTCCGACTTGATACACTCACTGCTCCGGAACTACTTGACAGAAATTAAAATCCTTTGGATATGTCATGCATTAGCCCTATACGCTTCATTTAAAACAATAACGGTTCAATTCTATAGACTGTACTCTGATCTACGTGACCGGTACCAAAAATAAAATCGATCGTTTTTTTTGTGTTTTTTTTCGTCACTCTTAGGTCCGACTTGATACACTCACTGCTCCCGAACTACTTGACAGAAATTAAAATCCTTTGGATATGTCATGCATTAGCCCCATACGCTTCATTTAAAACAATAACGGTTCAATTCTATAGACTGTACTCTGATCTACGTGACCGGTACCAAAAATAAAATCGATCGTTTTTTTTGTGTTTTTTTTCGTCACTCTTAGGTCCGACTTGATACACTCACTGCTCCCGAACTACTTGACAGAAATTAAAATCCTTTGGATATGTCATGCATTAGCCCCATACGCTTCATTTAAAACAATAACGGTTCAATTCTATAGACTGTACTCTGATCTACGTGACCGGTACCAAAAATAAAATCGATCGTTTTTTTTGTGGTTTTTTTCGTCACTCTTAGGTCCGACTTGATACACTCACTGCTCCGGAACTACTTGACAGAAATTAAAATCCTTTGGATATGTCATGCATTAGCCCCATACGCTTCATTTAAAACAATAACGGTTCAATTCTATAGACTGTACACCGTTTGACCTCAAGTATGCCTCAAAACAAATTACTCCCCTTTTTTCTTTTTAATTTCGGTGCATGAAGCATTGTCAATTGTCTGTTGTCTTTTTCCTTTAACTCTATCAGTCTCTGGCAGAGACACAACCATCTGTTGTTCACTGTCTGTAGCCGAACTGTCTATTTTCTGGGCTTTTAGGGGTGGTGCAGGAGGTGGTTCTTGTGGTCTTTTTTTGGGACACTTTTTCGTAACAGGAGCCTTCAGTGGATTCTCTGTGATAATATTAAATACAGAGTCAGAGTCAATGTCCATAGCCTCTTCCTCACCCCTATTAGGATGCCAGTTTTTAAGTGATGTCTCTGAACTAGTTATGCTCAATTTCTCATACACATTATCAGCGGCTCCGGCATTGTCACCTGTTTTTAAACCATGTTGAGAAGTAGAACATTCACTAGCTATTGGTAACATAGCAATGGCATTCGAGCCCCCTTGCTGAATAACTGGTGGGGAAAAGTTATTAGAGAGTCTCTGTGCCTTCATATGACGACGACATTTAATGTACACACCTGTCAATGTAGCTATACACACACACAAAGCTACAGCACCTGAACTTGTCAGGGCTATAGTTAGAATAGGTGATCCTGTGTCATTGTATGTGTCCTGTGGTATAGGTGGAACAGCCTCAGATACTTTAATTTTCCGGTCAGCTGTTTGTAGAATTGTTGGTAGAACTACTACAGACTGGAAATCAGCTGTCACTGAAGTTGATACACGAGTACTAGCAAGTTTAGGAGTGTTTGTCACTCCAGCTGTCACTGGATTCGATATACTAGTACTAGTGTTATGCAAGTTATCACCAGTAAAGTTACAAGTATTTTGGACAATCACCACCATCACACCGGGGTCTACCACTTGACTGCACTGTAATGGATTGTTTCTTAAGTCTATCCTATTAAACTTGCTGGCATAAACAAGGCTAGGCAACAGTCTGATGCTGTTATAACGCAGTGAGAGTTCCTGAAAGCCATTAGCAGTGACAAACCTTGGGTACATGTGCAGTTTTCGGTGTACACACATTATCAAGCCTCCAGGTCGTATACAATCACACTGCCTCCTCTCCCCACACTTGTAGGCACTTGTACTACAAGCTAGCACACATACCATAAGCAGGATCCATGTAAAACAAGCCATATTTCGTCAGGAATAGTGCCAGAACCACGTGTAGCAGTGTGTGTTGTTGTTGTGTAACTGCCTTGACCTGTGACCTGTATTCTACTTCCGTTTTCCCTCTGATTACACCAGATGGCGCAGCAGTAGAGCTACTGCAGCCAGCTAACACTAGATGGCGTCCTCGAGCCACTAGTGGGTTGGATATGGAGGCTAGTGTACCGGGAGTAGACCTATATTATAGATTATACAGTCTAGATTTCATCTACCATTAAACCCAAGAACATACACAAAACAACTGCTTTAAAGAAAGTAGTCTTTTATTTACTCAATTATAGCACCAATGATCACGGCTACTTGAGCAAAACTTGTATAAATCTTTAATAGACCTTGCAAAGATGTCATTCAAAAAGGAATTGCAGCCCTCAAAACGAATCTAACATACACAAACAATTCTTTCTTTTTTCATAAATACTCTCCTGACAATTAATCATAGAAACACATATCAATCCATGATCACGAAATTAGTAGCCCTTTGGATGGGAGAAGATATATTGAAATATTCACATGCATTAGATTATGCATATATTAGGCTGATTTAATGTTTTGATTTTGACATGGATAAAAATCAGAAAATCGAGTTTAAATAATTACAATAGTCTATATAGACAGAATTAGTATGAGATGTCAATGATCCCACAAGGACATGCATGGTCTAATGATGTATTTTTACATAATCACAATAGCATGCCTACAACAATTGCGTTGTGCCTTTGTAAATAGGATTATGTGGGTTGAATTTCAAACTTTGTGATCGTTTTCTTTTCTTTACATGAACAACACAACAGATAATTAGAATTAAACCAATAAAGGCCAATACAAGTGTAATCATCCCTAAAACAAGTCCTAAATTGTTTGAAGTACCTTGTATTGGTCGAGATGTCATTTCTGTTGTAAAAGTCATATACATTGTTGTAGATTCCACAGACATTGTAGACAATTCCATATCTGTAGGCCTACAGGTAACCTCAGTGTCATGACAGTCCATGTCGATTCTCACTGTAGGCCCACTTGTTTTCAAAAGGTAAAGTCTATTTTTCCTGCAGTTGATCAAAAGCTTGTTGTCCTTTATCACGACAGTATCCAGTGAAGTCCATTTAGTAAAATCAATTTGAATCACTTCCATGCTCGTTTTTATGATAGCCAGTTCAGTAGTCAGTCTGTAAATTTCCATAGAAAACAATGGGAGAAAGTCAACATTCTCCCCTCTGCACTGCACGAATCTGCCTTGGCAATAGCATGGAAAAGGAGTCCCACATGGAATCCATCCTACACTAGAGGCTACTAGCAGAAAAATAATAAAAACAGTTCTCCAAACGACTTGCATTTCTTCTTTTTTTTTTGCCTGTATTCTAGTGTCTATGCATGTAACGATACACACTGAATGTTCTCTTATCATAATAAGCTAGGAGGCGTTTCTCCTAGTACCTCAATCTGCCCTCTGACCTTTATCTGTTATCACATATACCGTTTATGTAAAAGGGAAAAAAATAGTGAATTCAGCTCCCCATCGTTTTAGTTTAGTCATTTAGAAATCATGTGTATTATTAGTCTCGCAAATAGCATCCTCCGGCAATGTCAGTCAATAAAACATAAATGGGGCACTCAGCACATATAAAAGTTGTTCTTCTTGTGTAGCCTTGAGCCTTATCGATTATATCATCCCTCAGTTGGTTTTTGAGTTCTACAGGTAGCATCAATGGAGCAGTCAAGTCCTCTACAAGGCGTGTTATCTGGACTAGAGGCAGGTCCAATGAATCTACCATATTTGCGTAGTACTTTGATACTTGATTCCCCACAACCATCCTCGCACTGTTATACAAAGTAAATCCTTTATGGACTTGATACTGCTCGAGAAAAGTAATAGCCCTGTGACGCATCACTTCACTTCTCTGAGGACCCCACATACCTGTGCTAAGGTAAGCATCAGACAATCTGACCTGAAGAGTATACTCCCGCACTTTCATGGCGATTCTCCTCCTCTTAGCCTCCATCAACAGCGGTGTAGTCAGTAGGAATCCCACATGCTCTCTTATCGTGACCCGAGCCCAATCCAAACTTTCACGAGTAGGCCCCATTTCCTTTAACACTAAATGCAACGTGTCAAATTCAGGAAGAGTCCAGTCCATTAACGGAGCCATCATCAGCAACTCCATCTGGTTAATTTCATAGCCCTTTGCTGGAGTTGCCTCACCTGAGAACATTTCTTGAAAAAGGTATCTCCAGTCCTCCAGTAGCATGTAGTCCGATTGGTTGAAACTCAAAGGCAATACCTTTGCTTCTTGATTGTTGTCTGCCATAGTAAAAGAAATGTCCAGTGTAGTCACGAAACTATGAGGTGTACAGAGCTTTCAAGTAAAGTGGCATCACAGCCTCATCAGGACACCCTTACCCCCTTTTATGTCACGTTTTGCTGTGACTACTAGGCCAAAAAGAAAAGAAAAAAGTTTCAAAAATCGTTCTGTTGTTGTTGTTGATTAGACATGTAATTGTTGACTTAAAGTTACAACATTTGCATATCAATATTGATAGTTTTAAAACCATAGATCTATGTAAATGTAAAATAACAATGATAATGATTAACATACAAAAAACATATAATTTCCCCCCTTAGCCTAACTAATCTCTCTGCCATTCCAGCCATAGACCAAACTATCAAAGAATCCAAGCAATTACCTAAGCCCTCTCTCCCCTGTACATGCACACGTTTCCACTCATCCCTAAATCTCTAGCTTATGATCCTAATTTAGCCACCCCGTCCCTGTTCTTATCCATACACCAGCACTGGCTTGAATAAGTTTAGTTTTTTTCCACCAATATTTTATTCATACTGTTAGCACAGTATACCAATAATCATCATTATAGACATTTCTCTATTGCCATAACATATGTATTGTCATTGTCATAACATCTAGCCACACATATTCGATTCTACAGTTTCGTATTTTTCAAACTGTAGTAATGTTTGGACCAGTTCCTTCTTGCTAGCCAACTCCTTCACAACGAAATGTTCTTTCCAAACAAATTCTCTTATAAGTTCCATGGCTCTGCCATCTTGTATCTCCCACTTCTCAGTTGCTGCACAATATGTGTCGATAAACACTGCATGAAAAGTCGCAAATTCAAAATCTGGATCCACATTAAAGTCTATTCCGGTTGCATACTTGGCTCCAGTCCTCGTAAAATCCTCATCAAGTTCCTCCAGAGCATAACTCCACTCTCCCTCCAGAACAGGCCACTCACCACGGTACCGCTTGAATGATCCTTCAGCTGCTTCATAGTCCAAATGCATTTGAATAACGAATGGCTTGTTTAAAATCAAACCAGGCATTTTTTTTTTCTCCTCCAGTTATGATTAAAGCAACTTAATCAAACCAAACTGTGTGTATAGTCCTAGAGTGATGTGTTAATCGATTTTGATCAAATCAAACTGTATGTGCAGCCCCACAGTAATGTTTAAATCGAATTGATCAAATCAAACTGTGTATGTAGTCCTACAGTAAAGTGTTCAGTCGCTCTCTAACGTGTATCCACAAAGACTGTAAGTTCCTCCCCTTCTTTATAGTTGTCAGTAAAGAATAAACCCACATACAAAAAAAAACACAGCAAATAATTTGTGATATATAAACCCATAAATTGTAAAATGCAGCTACTTTTCATAGCTGTAGATAAATGCAACTAATTTACTTATGGCCTATTGTATGAAATTAACCATAATTCCAAATCCTTGATAACCAGTAATCAATCCCTTACCTACCTAATTGGCCATGTCTTATCCCTCATTCCATAACATAGATAACACATGCAAGTCCTTGTCAAAATCTGCTAATTTGATATATCACCCATTATATTAGCCTACTGTCGTCCCTAAATTAGTATAGTCTTATCCATAAATTAGCCCAACCAATGCCCCCTAAGAGTGTGGGTCTGCTCTGACGCAGTGACATGACGTCAGTGACGTCATAATGACGCAAATGACGTCAATGACGTCATAAATTCTAGGGGGTGTAGACACACCCTTGTAGTTATTGAATGGTGGGCCCTCCCCCTCCCCTTTGTTCTTTCAAATTCCTGGATCCACCACTGCTCAGTGCTGCATGCACGCATTACCATAATGACCTGTAAATAAGTGCTACCCAAGGAGCACAATCACATCTGACCAACGTTGGGCCAATGGTCAGGTAAAGATTTGGCCAACGTTGGCTGCCTATCGGAGTGATGTAGGCCTGATGGGTATCAACCAAATGCCAATGTAGAGCCAATGCTGCTATTCGGTCGGCACACATTTATGTTGGCAAATGGTTGGCCAATTTTGCTAATGTCCCGCCAACATTGGGCCAATAGCTGGTCACTGTCAGGTCACTGTCGGGACAATGTTGGCATTTGGTCGGCAAAAATCTCAATGATTGGGCCTATGTCTCACAAATGGCCAGCCAATGTTGTACGTAGGTAGGTCTCTGAATAAGGGCGAGGTAACTCCAGGACTATAATAATATCAAGATTGATAAATACACCATAAACTATGTCTTAAATAAGCTCCTGTCCTGTATGAGTGTTAGGGGTACAGCCTAATTGAAATTATTATTATACAAAAGGGTTGTCATGAAGCATGAATGTGGCTCTGGTGAGTAATTCATTGCCATTTAGTGTCACTAGTTCATGGTTACTGATATCATTTTACAAACATTTATATTTTGATGCCAGTTAGTTTTCCACTAAAGTATATTTCAAGGAAACCAGGAGAGGACAGCTTTACTGTGAGGGGTATTTCCCCACCTTAAGCTGCCTGCAGACACTTTAAGCATGATGGCTTCTTTGTACACAACTCATTTATACAATACAAAAATAGACACGGAAGTAATAATCATGTCACGATTCTCCACAACTGTGACCCATATGTTCATAGCACTGTTAAACCTATGAATCAGTGGACACATTTCTCTAGTGGGGATCACAAGGCGAATACACAATAATGTGTCCTTAAGATATTCACTGAACGAGTGGTGCTTTGCAGTAGGTAAGTAGTGGTCACCTCATGGATTTGTCTGCACAATAATATGGCCATATCAAAATATATAATTCATACGGTTTAATATATCTGCCATATTTTTCTTGCAAAATTTGACATTTTTGGAATATTTGAATTTTTGTGGGTTTTTTTTGCATTTGCATTTCAAATTTTGGCCCTCCAACTGGGTCACTGTACCTAGTAGCCCATTACATATTGAATATCTAATCTAATATAAGGGAAGTGTAAACCAACCCCTTCTGCACACCGAACTGGCCCAAAAATGTACGGCGTGGTCAAATTGTCAGACGGGGAAGTAGCTCAGTTAGTAGAGCAGCAGGTTTCGTGATCTGAGGGTTGTGGGTTTGAGTCCAGCCTTCTCCAGATGATTTTTCCGGGACCGTTACACTGGGGGAGAAAGCGAGCGCACTCGCGGGTACGGTTGACTTAGACGGTTGGGGTAATCCAACTTGCTGGGGATTGGCCACCTGCTGGCGGTTGGTAGTTGGAGCAGCAAGTAGTGAAGAGTTGGTTCCCAGTACGGGCAGTTGGAGTCCAGTCAACAAATTGGCTGGATTGGTTTGGCGCTGTGAGATTCTATCATTGTCCTGGGGGTGCTGTGTAAGGGAAGTGGTTACCACCCCCTTCTGCGCGCCGAACCGACCCAGTAATTATGGCGGAGAAAGCAGCATCAGATGTCGATGTTATTATGTTTGAGTGCACAATCTGTAAGGGAACCATGAAGGAGTCATGGATCCTGAAGTGTCACCACTCATTCTGTACTCCATGCCTCAAGACCTTACAGGTGCAGGGATGCCAACGCTCAGACAAGTTGTCATGCCCAACGTGCCACAGAATTACCGCCATTAAAAAAGGATCGGTAGATAGCCTTCTTGATGACTTCAAGACTGAAAATCTATCTGAGCCATTCAGCCAACAGGATGAACTGGCGGCGTGTGTGGCATGCCCTACTTCTCTGAATATACCTAAACAGCCGCCTGACTTCTACTGCAATCAGTGCCATGATTATCTGTGTCAGAGCTGTGGGGAAAAGCAGACTTGGAGACTAAACTCGAGCAGTCAGATACCGAGGGATTACTGGATGATGGTATCAGAACAATAGTGAGGTCTGATTTACTGGAGATAACCGTCGAGGTTAGCAAAAGGATCAATGATAAAGCTGATTCAATGATTAGGGATATAAATGGACAAAGGAATGGCATGATTGCGCTCATGCATAAATACAATGGGGAACTCATGAAGAGACTCTGCCTGGATGAATTGAAGTACCTTTGTGATGTTATACTCTGTTTGGAGGATCCCCTGGGTGTGGTGACTTTTCAGAAACAACTTCTTGAAAAGGTAACTGGAAATCTTGCAGCATTAAAGGAGGAGAAAGTATCAGAGTTGTCGTTGGACACCAACATTGTTTATACGGATGTCTCCCCGGTACAGTCTGAGATAACGCTGGGATCTCTGAGAAAGATGTCACTTAGGGAGTTTGTAGAATGGAAGAAACCCCATGACTCATCTGTCACCCCAGTAGACTGCACAGATACTTAATCATCTTTGAATCTGCATTGTGCCTTAGGCCAAACAAATAAAAGGAGCATTTCAGGTCACATGGTCTAAAAATCTAGTTTTGGTTGGTGAGATAATTTTTTTTTTGTTTCCCTTTTGTTTTACCTTCACTGGAAAAGTATCAAGAAGCCAATTCCCGAACTCCAGTGCTGACTCACCGATGATCACATTCACTCATAGAGCCTCAAGTTGTCTCTAAAAAAGCCCCATAATGGCAGAAATGGTGCTTTTTTTCCAAAATTGAATACAAATATTTTAGGGTCAGCTAAACAAAAACTAAAAAAACTATGCATGAACTATTCCTGTGACCTATATATCAGCATTGCCAACTTGTGCTAGTGGACCATGTGAGGGCTGTTAGGCTACCTAATAGTACACCCATGAAGTACACCTATGCTGGGTTAAGAGCTATACATGGTATATCATATAGTATACTACAGGTACTTCCTACATAAACAAGTATCTACCTGTCACCTGTCAGCCCAGTGGGTATACAATACAGGTCAACATCGAATCAACATTGAAAAACAAAGAGTCAGCATTGACAACCATTTATCAATGCTAATTCAGTGACCACTGTGATATACAGACATTACTAACATATCTAAGATAAGGGTTAGGATAGAAATAAGTTAGACTAAAGGTACCACCATTTAAAATATGTTGTTTGATTACTGACCATAAGGATGTATGTAGGGTAAACAGGAAATGCACTGGAAAATCCGACTTGGTAACAAACAAAAAGAAAGTAGATTGTACTTTGGACTTATTTGTAATATTTAGGCCGTACCTGTGGTAAAACCTGTGATCCCACCTGGTGAGAAATTACACACCTATATCTATATCTATGTGTATATTTAGGCTGATATTTTGACTAACAATAAAAAATAATAGGGGATGCATGACCATTTCTGTTACCCATCAGGCCCGTAACTAGGGGGGGTTCGTCGTTTCGAACGAACCACCCCATCCTCCCTGAAGGAGGAAAAGTGTTCCACCCTAGCTGACTGGAAGGAGGACATAATTGTCTACCTCTCATTTTTTACGGCTTGTCGATCGGACAATTATTAAGGATTCTAGAGGGAAAACTATGAAGGATGGATTAGATACACAAAACTCAGCTTTCTCCTTAAATACATAACACAAAGTTCCACCTCATATTAGAAAAGTCCAGTTCAATCATTGAAATAATGGTATAAAGTTCCACCATATGCAAAAACGAACCACCCCGCGAAGAGGGCTAGTTACGGTCCTGCCCATACCTGGCCAACCTGTGTTAGTAGGCCAGGTTGTAGGTAACTGAATAATTCAGTAGGTGTGTTCGATATCTGTCAAGTTGCAGAATGTACCTGGTAGTGGGCAGACTGCTACCAGCAAACACTATAGTAAGCAATATGGCAGACATTGAACGCACCAACAGGGTTGGCAGCTATACATGGTGTCTGCATTATATGGAAATATGTTCTAGATGTCAACCATTCTCTAATTATCACCTGACGAACTCCGGATTTACCCCATGTGTGGAGAAGTATAATATGACTTCCTCAGACTGCGAAATAGCCTCAGGGATAGGGGCCATTTTTATTGTGAAAATCACAAGTGCTTATTTGGTCCCGGTCCTACATTAAACTATGCTGTTTGTCGTCGTAAACTATGAATGCAGCCCTAGCAAGTAACTTGCCAGTGCTGCGTTTGTGTCTGACTGACCTAGATGTTTGCAGCAAGTCTTATTGCTGAGCAGTATCTCACTTGTACCATCTGATAGGAACAATGCGTTGTTACTGGGGACTCTGCCTCTCAACCCCCTTTCTTTCCCTTTATACATCACTTGATTACCAATATATGTAATGGGGTGTGTCAAAACTTAGCAGCAGAACAATATTTAAGCCTTAGACTGTAAACGTTTGTCCATGCACTCACATGAGCTAGGTGCCATCTGCTGCTTTTATGGTGCTACACACAGCCTTCCAGGTCTATGTGAAAAGAGTAGGTCAACCATGAAAAAGAAAAAGAAGCAGGTCAACCATTAACTGGGGCAGCTGAATATATACAACTATAATGTAGTCACTGGTAGACTCCCCAGGGCTACATGCATGCAACATATGAGAAGAGGTCCGAATGAACTAATGCACAATTTTTTAAAGGTTTTTATTGGGTCTAATAAGACATTCAAAATATGTAGTTAATATGAAATGTATTAATAACCAGCATATTGGCGCATTGCCTTCCCTCCGCTAGCACCCCTAATGAGAACATTGTTGACAATTATGTCGTAAGATATACAGTATGACGTGCATTTGGAAATCTAGTCATATGTTGTATCTATGGTTGAAGCATATTTCTTACATTGTGTACAGGAGATTACATTATAATGATGAGATGAGATGAGTGATGGAATGTTATACAATTTTTCTTCTAAAGATGAAAAGCTTTCAGCAATACAATAATTCTACATAAAACAATTTGGATAGTCCTTCTTACTGGGGATTTTGAAGGAGTTAGTGCCTTCTATGAGCGTATACGAGGGCTTTAAATTATTCCACGCTAGTATGGCCTTATAGTAGGCGCTGCGTAGGACAATGTGGCCCATAAAGGGTTAAACAATGCAGACAATAGTATCACTTTCTCGCAGTGTACTGTAACAACTACTGGGCAGGGGGATTTCCACGGGCTCCACCAGGTGGTGGGCCGCTAGTACCCTGGTTGGCCGCAAGGAGGCGCCGCGGCAGGGTGTGATGTCACAGCCCGCCGGCGCACCTATAAAACCAGCGGTGGGACCACCTGTGGGCAGTCGGTGCTAAGCAAGAGATCAGACCAGAAGTAACAGCGAGCCAGCACTGAGGTTGGCCTGGAAGGAGAGCAGATTGCTGTATGACTAGTTAACATACGCATTGACATTGAGAGACAAAGTACCAGACACAAGTTACAGAAGTCCCAGATGAGAGGCCTGGGTGTGAGCCTATCAATAAACAGTGTTGAATCATCCAAGTCCAGAGTTGTCTGCTTCTTCTACATCGCAGCATAGTTCTTTTATCACAGTATATTTAAAAAAAGTTACAATGTAACCTTACTCTGAGATGCAGTGAGCCTTTTACTTTGGTCACACATGTAGGAAATATCCTTGACAAAGCATACTGCCAGTTGTAGGGGGTTCCATTGGTTGGTGAATCCCACCCCACCGTAGGCCTCCTGTGTGTAGAGACAGCAGCAGGGCCACAACAAACACAAGGCCGTGTGTCACCCTACAGTAGTCTGTATCCCTTGGGTGCACTCTGAGTACGGACAATAACGACTGCGTAATCTCCAACTGTATGTGTCAGTTCACGGGTATAATGTTAGTAGCGTGTTGTATAGCTACCATGTAACCTGCCAACAGCATATGTTGTAGTGCGAACCCATAGAAAACATTTAAAACCATTTGGAGGATAATGTTTATCAATGAGTTTTCTTAAGGTTTTCTTCCAAGGAGAACTCAAATAGTATCACATCAGTTGACATTAACAAAGTGTAACTCATTAAATATAGGTTAGGCTGGTGGTGTAGTTATGTATTTCTTATTTCGGATATGAATATGGCACAAACAACTATAAACCAATGCTTACCACATACATTTCACTATTTTATAGCAAGTAAATGAGGATATTGAATACACATTTTCATCTGTAATTAGTGCTTGACTTAATGAGTGCAGATACAGTAAACAGGCCACTGCAGTATATGTATTGCTGCCCCCATGACAACATCAGAGGTGTTAGTCAGCTGCGGTAAATATTACATGGCTTACCGGGAAGGAAATCTAGTTTCCTAGTTAGCGTTTCAAACTCTGATGTACACAAGGCTCCAGCTTATAATATATTTACAGTGGAGCACCATGCACCACTGCTCACCATTGTGAGTAGTCTAACACTGGTTTCTAACAACACAGCGCTGTCAGTTACTCTGTCCAGTCAAGTCGTACATGTCTGTCAACTTCACCTCCTTCCGTCAAAAAACAGCCATGATTTGTTATTTTGTAATCAGTGCAGACATATAGCACCTTCAGGCAGCTGAGGCATCATGTACACCAGGATGGCCCTGGTGTATGTGCTGACAGCCTTGGTGGCTACACTATGTGCTAGAACAGGGCACGGCTCTATGATGAACAAGTGCCTTAAGGTTCTAGCCAATGAGGAGTTCCACAAGACTTGCAGCAGTCTAGACAGTGACCGCATCAGACCCTGCCTCGTCAAGACTCAACAGGATGCCGACGTTTTAATTGGAACTAAGGTAAGTGGAAATTACATCCATTGTTAGTTGTCTAGGCTAAAGTAGTTTTAGTCGAAAATGAATATGATAGTGATCACTTAAAAGAGCATAGTGGATATGTTTGAACATGCAGGATATGATGCCACCATCTTCCGAGAGGGGGCGACCAACAAATATTTAACCAGATAATAATCCATTTGCCTATGTATAGTATGTAGAGCGTTCAGGCCATTTTTATTGAGTGCAGAAAAGTTGCGTTTTTGGTACAGGATAGATAGACAGGACCTTAACTAAGAGAATTCTGAAAGAATTGTGAATCTACCACCACTAGAACATAGTTAAATTGGGTTTTCTTTGCAAAAAGTAAGGTGTTTTGTGAGGACAAGAGAGTCCTGTCTAACCGTGCAGTGGATTGGTCCTGAAATAGCACTCCCCTGCTACAGTGTGAGTGCCAGGGATCCAGGTGCAGTGGAGGGTGACTTACATAGGGAATGTACTCCTAAGAAAAGGTAGATCCACATAAGTGTAAATATAGGGGCCATTTCCTTTTCAATCACTGTGTTCTTCAGACAGGAGATAGTAAACAAATATGGGAATTAAATGTATGATCCCACATTTTTATGCCCCTCTATTTTAAAGGTGATTCCATGACTTTATGAAATATTTTGCTGTAGATCTGGATCTGGTAGTCCATATAACATGTGGGATATGTGTAAATGTAGGGCTATATCTTAGCATTACAATCCAATCATTTAGGAATTGACTGCACAAATACCCTCTACCAGAAATCTATTCTAGTACAGGGCAGTTGCTGGGCAGCTATCAATTACTAGTGCCAAAATATGGGCCTGCTCTTGTGTAGAGTAAAACCATAGCTTTCAGATAGTGTGAACATAACTGTGTTTTTTGGTGTCAGTTAGCCATAAGTGAGACATGAGTGTAAAAAGAGGGCAAAACTGCTGGTTGTCTGTGTCATGGCAGGCCGCTCTGAACACGCTATAGTATGGATCTCAAAGTTACTGTGCAAACAACTAGTAAAGAATTGAGTGGCTTTCTGAAGTATTTATGTTGAGATAAATACATCTGAGGTCTCTTCTATATTTGTAGGTAATTGGAGGAGGAACCCCAATACCCACAGACCACATCTGTGCAGCACGTGAGGAAATGATGGATGCTGACTGTATCTCTGTTCATGTAAAACCCGATGCACAACAAAGTAAGGATAATCATTTTGAGTAATTTATGAAGTATAAAACAAAATATTGATATTGGTTACTGACTGGCAGGCTATGATCTATGATGTTGTTTTTTCTATTTGGTTAGCTACTATCCTGACATTTTTTTGGTAGTCATATTGAGGACTGTGCTTTCACTAATACATACACATTCCCTTGAACTGAAATAAAAAATTAAAAAGTGCCGCCCTCATTGGGAAGAATAGGAATATCAGAGACCATAAAAAAAAGCCGCCCTCACACACTTTTATTTTCTTAAAAGTATCTGCAAAGCCTAAGTGGCTAAGTTCCACTGATTGGAAGTAAACATGTATTGTAGGGGTACAATATAACAACATGTACTATTCTCTATATGGAGTTCATGGGTAAACACTAGGTTATCGAGTGCCACTCTGAGGCGGGAAAGCTGACCTTTCTACCTGTGTCACATGGCCCGTTAGTGCATGCCATGTAAACCCCCATGTTACCTGGGCTCCCCAGTCAGTGCAGGCCCGGCTCACTGGACTTCATTAGTCTAGTTGTGCGGACAGAGCGTTTACATATTTTATGTGTTAAACCACTTTGGTGCGGACCGTTCCTGATTTAGAAAAGAGAACACAACCCAGTGCATCTTGAATAAACAGTTCTTTACTCTAGCTCCTTAAACTAGAAACATACGAACCACCACAATATTAAACAAACACATATAGTTAAAACTGATAGCAGTTTAACCCTGCAACACAATCAGAGAACTAACATAAAACACTTAAGGCTACAAAGATCTGGTCTGCCATATTTGTATTGGCAAGTTTCCAGGGGCAACTGCTATGAGCTTCCTTCTCCATAAATACCACATGAATTCTTAGAAGGTTATCATTTAAGTTGACACAGCAACACAAACAAGCCTGTTGCTCCATGTAATAAACAATTCAAGGAGCTGCATTCAAGGCCTCTTTGTGATTAGATTAAACCTGTGCATGTTTTTGATTGGGGCTAAATGATGGTTCATTACACATACAATAAGTAATTACCCACTTGCAATCCAAAGACACCTATCCTTCGTTGGAAGTAAATTCAGTACAAGTCTGATATGAAAAAAAAACATATATCAGCTTTATTTAAGTAGTCACATGATCTAATAGTAAAACTTTCTGTTTATCTCAATGGAGGTAAATTTTCATTAGGAAATGAAAGGAAAGAAAGCTGGGAACAGCACTCCTGTCGATTTGTCCATCTCAGCTTCTAATCAACTTAGAAACACAAATATGAGAGTGCAAAAAGTACATTGATGAGGTTAAGGAATACAACTTTGCCATTTTCAAGAAGTAACATGACAGCCATTTTGAATCTTTAAAGGGAGTATCCGTTAGATATGCCTCACTTCGACAGAGAATTGGAAAAATGGCCATTGTTAATTCCAATCACTGTATTTTCAATATCTTGTATTCAAATTGAAAAGTTTTGAGAACAAGACACTGTATTGTTATGTCAAGGTGTATAATTTGGAGAATAGTAACTCCATCCGCATTGCTAAATGGGTTCCCCGGTGGTCATATGGGTCTCACCATAGTTTTGTCCTGGGCTAAGTGGTGGTTCCCACATAGGCCTGCACAGTTTTAAAGTTTCCGTGTTGACTGCATAAGGACCTGCTTAGAGTATCATAGCCCTAATAATGATTTGTGTCATAACAACTTACCTTTGATGATGTTTGCATGTCCACTAGTACAATCAATAATTTTCTAGTTTCTTTAATTAGTGACCTTTATAGAACCCTGAACATACTGATAATATATCAAAGATAGATAAAAAAAAAAAAACTCGCTGATAGATAAGAGTGATGTGGGCTGAGCGTCCACCAAGGAGCTGCCTTAAGTAAGGGAGAATCTTCCCACGAGGGTATAACCTCCCTTTTTGGCTACTATACCTGTAGTGGAGAAGGTCCCGGATTATCCAAGCCTGGTAATCATTTAGTGTTAGTGTTATTATGAATCTGCCTTAAACAATTTTCATGACATTTTAAATAACATCAAAATGTTCCTTGCCTTCAACAGCCTGGCAATGGACTGACTGGCGGCATGCCTCCTACGGCATTGTACGTAACTTTGTTATCACTGAAGGCCACTCAAACTACACCTGTCCCTATGAGGACCGGTACACTAGACCAGGTCAGTTAATATTTCTAGTGTGATTTCTAGTGTTCCCATCATGTTTCATTGCTTCCTGTACTCATGTTGGTGATTTTTAGGACCACATTAATGTCAGCGTGTAATGACCTTACAATCTGAGCATCAAGTTCCAAGGTCATATCAAACCAGTGGTACATCACATGTCCACTGCCTTTGGTCTCTCAAAGGGCTGGTTTGCCTGCTTCAGTAGTATGAACCATCACATTTTGCTTACTTTGCCATTAACCCTACTGTGAATGTATGAGTTTGGATGTATCTGAGCTCTATATAATGCTTTTTCCAATCGAAATTTTGACAAAAGCTCATCGAATTGAAAAGCTATTGACACGCTTACCTCATATAGGACTAACGTATTACAATTCCCTTTAAAGTGCATACTGACTGCCAGGCAGCCTACCTAAGTGGTCAGACTACTTCTGGAGTCTACAGCATCCTACCAGATGCAAGCACAGTCCTCAAGGTTTACTGTGAGATGGAGCTGGACGGTGGAGGGTGGACGGTAAGCATCTATGGAGTTTTAGACACTGTATCCTGTATTTCCATAACTGTACATTACTCAGCCCTCACTGATTTCCTTTGCACCCAACTGAAAGGAGGAGCAGATAATTACCCTAGCAGTCAACCATCCGAATGCTCAGCTGTGTTGCAGGGTTGTATGGCGTACTACAGAGGCCCAAGAGGGCCAAATTCAATTTCAGAAATGAAAATTGAAATGAAAATTCATCTTGTGAAAATTAAAATTGAAATTAAATTTTCAATATGAGAATTCATTTTTCAAAAAGAAGACTGCATGTTACTGTGTGTTAACAGTCGATACCTGGGCAGTAGTGATTTCTCACTCGCAAATGTGATTTGAGATGTGATTTCCGTTTCAATTTTCCCTTTCAAAAGTGAATTTCTATTTCAATTTTCTGTTTTGAAAAATGAATTTTCATATTAAAAATTCAATTTTCATTTCAATTTCTTTCAAAAAATCTCAAGCATTGCTGAAAACTGTAAGTTCCCTCATATTCATTTCATGGTATTGTTGAAAGTTTCTACAGAATTCACTGATATGACCTGCAAAATTGATCACCTTTCACTTTAGTGTCAAATATGGTATCTCTTGGTGAATCAATGCCACAGCCCATTTTCTCAGTGAAATAGAAATAAAAACTGAACACTTTTAGAATATAATGAGTTTAGGTTTCAATGTTATTAATTCCCACACTATGAAGGAGTCTTCCTCTTCTGTGAATTGAGGCTCTCAGATGCATATACCATTATTATCAACAATGTGGTCAGATAAACCTGAAAAAGAATAGATGCAAAATAATCAATATAATCTATATTAGTATCTGTTTCACATATTTGTGTATATAATTACCCCATAATTATATAAGTATAATGCTACCGGTATGTTTGGTCATAGTTGGTTATATGTGTTTACTTAGGTTTATACTAAGCCTATCTGGCCTGCTGGCTCTGTATGCCCCAGGTCAGGGTCAAGGTTGTCCTTCTTCACTGGACCATGACCATCTAACAGGGATCCACACCTGTGTATTTTTTCTGTGAGTTTTACCTTGTGCAGCCACTATGTCAGGTCTGAGGGCCTGTAAAACATGCCTGCATAGACACAAGCCACCTACTGGCAAGGCCTGTGCTATGTCAGCAATGACTGAGGAGGAGTTAGCAGCTCTAGGCCTGGAGAAAGTGGAGCCTGTACCAGGTGGCCAGCAGCCAGGTGGTAGTCAGGAGGAGGCCTATACTACACCCCCAGGGAGAGTCACCAGGCACACAGTGAAGGTGTCACAGTCTGCAGGTGCCACAGGCAGAGACCAGTATGGCTCTCTATTAGGCCTTAACGAATATGACGACGAGGACTACCAAGAGTCTGAGGAGGACGACATCTCAGTGTCTGGGCTAAGGGACTTGGTGGAGGACCAGCAACAGGAGTTAACCAATGTGAGGCAGGACATTGCCCAGTTGTCAGCCTCCGTCCAGGGGCTGAACGCGGCCGTGAGCACGGGTTTCAAACGGCTGGGAGTATTTAAGAGCCGACAACCACACCCGAGCCCGGGTCCTGTGCCTGGCCACCCAGTGCCTGGCCTCCCGATGCCTGGCCTCCCTATGTCGGACAGCTCCCTGTCGTCTGAGTCGAGCGGTGCCAGGCGTCACCGCCGACGACGGAGGAGGGCCAAGCGGGTGGTGAACATGGATATCACCAGATATCTCCCAGATGGCCAGGATAGGCCCAAGAGCTTCGCGCAGCTCAACTCTTGCCTCTGCAGTCTCCTGGAGCGGCATGTGGAGAAGGGCACCGAGGATGCCCTTAAGCTGCTGTCCAACATGCGGTACTTGTCGGACCGGTCGGCGGAAGTCATCTACGAGCTCCATTATCTCCTAGAATATGATGCAGCGGCCCGGAGTCTGGCATCCACTGATGGGATGCAAGTGCTTGCTTATGGCATCCAACCCCTGATAAATCGTTTCCTCGGACTGCGTTCCCTCAAGACAGGGGGTGGGGGCGGTGGGGCCCCGCCTACCTCGGGGAAGTCCAAGTGGGCCAAGAAGAAGGCTGCCAAGTCAGGGGGAGGGGATGGAGGAGGTGATGGTTATCCATGCTGGTACTACAACTTCAAGTCCTGTGATGGGGCCAGCTGCAAGAAACCCCATGTCTGCTACTCCTGCGGATTTGGTGACCACAAGGCCCCCAACTGCCCCAACATCAAGAAGCAGGCTCAGAAGCCTGCAGCCTGACTCCCAGAGTCAGCCCCAGCACCTCCAGCAGCAGCCCAGAGTACATCAGCTGGTGAGTGTAAACAGACTATACAAAGAGAGGAGCATAGAAAGACAGAGAACCAGCAGTGCCCAGAGCGCCAGTGTAGCCCTCCACATTCCACACATTCTTCGTCTCGAAGAGTTCTGCGGCCGCGGGATCAAATGGTTCCGTCTTTGGCCGCGGAGGAGATGGGGGCGCCACTGGTCTGTCGTCCGCACGATTCGATTGACTTTTCTTCCGAAATAGGCCTAAAAACGGACAATATGTCCGCAATTAATACTTCTAGAGGTATATCTATGACGTTAGCGTCAAATTCTGAGTGTTTAGCGCCTTATAGCGAAAAAGATTGTCGAAATGTACCGCCCCGATCCTCGCTGTCTCCCAGCATGCCCCATTCAAAATGGCGGCAGGGGGACGGTGCGGATCAACAAGGCGCCTCGCTGGGGTGTAATTTCATCGATTATGCCGAAAATGTACCCGGTAAGTCCGCAAAAACTACTGTTATCGCTTCCCCTTGTCCTGTTATACCTGCGGGTGAGGTTTCGGACATCTCAGTAGCCGGGTTGGTCCGCAATCGCTCCAATTGTACCTTCTCTTCTGCTGCTCTGGCTGTAAACAACGCGACCGGAGACGAAATGTCGCCAGTTGACGATAACTATGTTGCATATGTCGCTTCTGTGGTGGTAGAGGCTCAGAATGGCGATGAAATTAACCTTGGTTATGATTCTATTGATCTTGTGGAAGGTCTAGACCTTCAACGGGGCGCGGTTGAAGGTTACAGTACTGTAAGTTCACCCGATGAACATAAGTGTTCACCCGGCGAACATGAATGTGTTGCCAGTTCACAAGCAAAGTGTGCACTCAGTGAGGTCCCTAGGGACAAACCATTGTTTAGCAAGCCAAACTTTCCATGTGACTTAGTGTCATTCAGTGATATGGGTGCAGATGGCCTAGGCCTTGATGTTGATGACAGTGTTGATGAACAGGACTTAGGTCCAGACTTTGTTACCCCTACTGGGAGGATTAGTTGTGATGCCCTAGGGCAGGTTCAAAACAGCTCTAGGGCTGTTACTGTAAATGTCCATCCAAATGATACATTGCCCTTGGCTCTTCACTCAGCTAGGTGACTTTGTGATGCGGTGTCTCAACCGCCGGGGTGTAGACAGGATATCCAATTACATTGATGACTTTACGGTATTGGGTTCGTCCCAGCAAGACTGTGAGGTCAACATGAACATGCTCATTCTGGTGCTTAGGCGCCTCGGGTTTGACATCAAGTGGGAGAAGGTACTAGGCCCTTCCCAGATCCTGACTTGTCTGGGAATAGAGGTGAACAGTGTAGAAATGGAGTTGAGCCTCCCTGCGGAAAAGCTAGACAACTTGTATTCAACGATAAGTGACTTTCTGACAAAGACCAGTGCTTCGAAGTTGGAACTCCAACAGCTATCGGGCATCTTGGCACATTGTGCCACGGTGGTGCACGGGGGCAGGACCTTCTCCAGGAGAGTGATTAATCTGACCAATTCCCTGTCAGAACCCACCGACCGAGCAAGGCTGTCGCCCACGTTCAAGGCAGATCTGGAATGGTGGAGGTCATTCGCTAGTGTGTTCAATGGCAAGGCCCGGATACTCCAGCCCTCTAATCCAGTGGCCGAGATATTCTGCGACTCATCGTCACGGGGCTTTGGCTCTAGTCTCGGTTCGGACTGGTTGTATGGGGTCTGGCTAGACAAGTGGGCTAAGGATCTCCCCTTCTTCCCGGACCACTACTTCCCCCCACCTACATTTGACAATCTTCTGGAGAACATCAATGTCCAGGAAGTGTGGCCAGTGGTGATGGCCTTGGCTAGGTGGGGTCGCGCGCTCAATAACAATACCATCTTGATCTGGTCTGACAACACTCAAGTTTGCCGTATGCTAGCAACGGGCAGGAGCAAGAATGTCATCGCAATGTCTCTACTGCGTGAACTGTTCTGGATGTGTTTTGTGTTTAATATTAGAATTGTGTGTTGCTACCTTCGCTCCAAGGAGAATGTGGTGGCCGACTTCATTTCGAGGTTGTCCTACCCAGGTGTAGCCCAAATTGATCCCCCGTTCTCCCTCTGTTGTTACAGACCGACACCGGCTAGAAGCAGAGTTGGTGCGCCTCCAGGACATGGCACTGGCATCCGCCACGAAACTCACCAGGAAGTCACAGTGGAAACACTTCTATGAGTTCTGCGCGCGCTACGACCTGTCACCTATACCATGTGACTCAAAAACTTTGTGCCTCTATATCGCGCACATGTGCCGGAAGTTCAAATATTCTTCCATCACGCAGTATATCAGTGCAGTAGTATATCTGCAGAAGCTGCATGGCCTTGCCCCGGTATCGACCAAGGACTTTTCCGTGTCTCGCACCATGGCGGGGGCGCGGAGATCGTTGGGTGATACAGTCAAACAAGCTGTGCCTTTGTCTCCGAGGGATTTGTCTAGGATGTATAAGTTGCTAGACATGTCCTCGTCTCGCGATCTGTGCTGGTGGACTGCGGCCATTATGGCCTTCAGAGGACTGTTGAGGAAGGCCCATGTGACGGTGAGTGAACAGGCCATCCGGGTGTCTGACGTCACCTTCAAACCCTGGGGCGTCCTGCTGAGGTTGAGCAAAACCAAGACTATACAGTACGGGGAGAGATCATTGGAAATCCCCTTCAGCTATGCCCAAGACTCGATATTTTGTGTAGCTACCTACGTGAAGCATCTCATAGTAAGTCTTCATCTTCATTCGTCTGACTATTTGTTCCAGTATGGGACCGGCAATAGTCGCACACCGCAGACCTACGGTGCCTTTTCCGCACGACTGAAAAGTCTCAGCAGTCGTGTGGGCCTCAAGGATGTCTCCAGTCATTCTCTGCGGAGAGGCGGGGCCTCCTTCCTATTCTCTATCGGTTTCACCCTGGTGGAGATCAAGTCCAGGGGAGACTCGAGGTCTCTCGCTGTGTTGTTGTATCTGACAGACACTCTGGAGAGGAAGGTCTCCAAAGATAAAACTGTCGTCGACTTTCTAGCAGTTTCTAGATGATTCCTTACCCTATATGTGTTTGGGTGTTGGGTGGTTAAATCTACCCAAATTGGTCAATCAATTATCTATTGTTGTTGTTTATCATCATCGTTTCAGTTAGGTCAGCTTTATTGTGTATATAATTACCCCATAATTATATAAGTATAATGCTACCGGTATGTTTGGTCATAGTTGGTTATATGTGTTTACTTAGGTTTATACTAAGCCTACCTGGCCTGCTGGCTCTGTATGCCCCAGGTCAGGGTCAAGGTTGTCCTTCTTCACTGGACCATGACCATCTAACAGGGATCCACACCTGTGTATTTTTTTTTTTTTTTTCATTAATAAATAAGGGGTGGTTAAATCTACCCAAATTGGTCAATCAATTATCTATTGTTGTTGTTTATCATCATCGTTTCAGTTAGGTCAGCTTTATAGAGATTATTGAAGTTGAAGTTGAAGTTGAAGTTGAAATTTCTTTTATCTATCCTTGAGTTATTACAGTAGCCTAGGGCACTTCTTACTAATAATCCAGCTCTGTTGTTGACACGAATATACATAAGTAAGTAGTATAAGTACATCATTTGTCCCTATGGACGAGTTATGTTTCATTTGACAAAGGGCCTAAAAGGGTGTGTCTGATGTTGTGATACATGCCAGATGGTGATTGGCATATAGAGAGAATATTTATTTAGTTGTTCTTGAATAAAAAGGTGTTTTGGCCATATGGCCTACTTTTACATTAGTAGGGTTGTTAAGAGAGATGGAGATGAGATTTTATTAGTTTACATAATAATAGTCTTTGTGGCTGGCACTGAGAGAGGGAAATAATGCTGGCTTTATCCCATATAGGGACAGACATTCTATGTCTAGGTGCGCATAAATCATGAAGTGGAAACATGTTGTAATTAATGGGCATAAAACTCCTTTCTTTTTAGGATGAAAGCATTCAATTTATCATTTTTCCTTATATCATTTTGAAAAGAGTTCCATGTAATGGCTTGTCTGAATCTCAGACTTTTCCTGTAATGGGGATTTTTAGGCCAGATTGTTCGTAGAAGAGTACCATCATGTAACCTGGTAAATATTGGTCTAGCTGACAATTGTCTAGTGTTAGTTTAAAAGCAGGCATCTCAACATGAAATTGTCTACGATCCTCTAACCTGCTTAGGTCAGCAATTTTTGTTATTTCTTTGCAGTTATAGTATCCTCATTCAAGTAGGCTGTTCTTAGCCCCCTGTCAAACGCACTCTGTAAATGTTTCAACTCCGTTTTAATGGCTGAGGTGTATATATGATATATAATCAATGGCCAGGAGAACCATTCACTTAAGCACATCTTCTGCAGATTTTTGGGTCAGGGTTAATCTGTGAAGCAGAACAGGAGGTCCATGTTCTAGATGGTTTAATGACTTTCCATGAACAATGAAATATTTTATTTGGCTGTTGCTTAAATGTGCTCATAATATGAACTCTAAAATTCTACCCTGTAAGGTGATTCAAAGGAGACTGGATGGCTCCTTGGATTTCCGCCAAACCTGGGCCATGTTCAAGGCAGGGTTTGGAGACCTAGAAGGAGAGTTCTGGCTCGGTAATGACAACATACACCTTCTCACTAAGGACCATGACCAGCAGATCAAGTTCCACCTAAAAAGCTCAGATGGAGAAGAGGCTTTCGCTGATTATTCACACTTCTCGTTGGATGATGAGAGCCTGAAATACAAGCTTACTATATCTGGCTATTCTGGAGCAGCTATTCCAGGTGGGTAGTTCATGCCCTCAATGTTAATTGGCTATACAGGTATTAATCACAATATAGACGATGTACCAAGATGGGTACCACATCTATGAACAGGGTCCTGGAGGCGGGCCCATGAACTTTAATACATCAGCTACATTTCCTACACAGTTTATTGAGGCCCATAAAGTGCATAATATGACTTTGCAATATTAGGTATTAGCAACCTACATGGCTTATATCCCTTATATCCCAGATTCCCTGCACCCTTGATCATCAAAGACATAGGATATAATATAGCTATCAATATTGCAAGCAATCCACTCACAATCGTTGTATGGGGACCTAATATATATATATAATTGAATACAAGAAATCATTCACACTACTTCCACATTGTTTATGTACATAGTTAATTAATAGCGCAGCTCTGTATTGCTCACTTACATATTAAACTGTGACTTATACATGCAGGTGACTCCATGTCCGCTAACAACGGGGATAAGTTCTCAACAATAGACCAGGATAATGATTCATGGGCAGGTTCAAGCTGTGCAATAGTACATATTGGTGCCTGGTGGCATGGGTCCTGTCACCGTGCCAACCTGAACGGTGACTATGGCAACACAGCCGGTGGTAACGGTCTTAATTGGATGACATGGAAGGGCTATACACACTCCATGTCTTATACAGCAATCATGGTGAAGCAGAGGTAAGCAATGAACAGGACCTTCAGTCCAATCAAGTGGACATCCTGATATATATGGACCACACAGAATGAGTTATAGACCCACATGTCACAAACATGGTATTGATATAGAATTATGGACAGATATAAGGGTCCACACGATACAAACAACCTGACAACATTCACGAACAAGCCGTTATGGACTCTCTGATGGGCAGAGGTGGTGATCTTTTTGGCCGCTCTCCTATACCTTGTTTGTGGTGAGGGCTCAAGGGAAAAGCTTAGTGATTATCAAGAACAAACAATCCAGGTATGATCATATTTGATGAGGTAGAGACTGTGATATACCAGGTCAGAATACATCAGGGCAGTTCAAACAGCAGGACGTTTTGGGCCTTATGATATGGTAGCACCACATAAAGGTCCACACAGCAATACATTAGGGTCTACAGAGCAAGACATTGTAGGCCATATAACAGGAAACTGAGGTCTGCCAAACAACACATAAGCAGAACGTTTTTGTCTGTACAGCTACAGAGCTGGACAACTTTGTTAATACAGTCTATGAAGTAGGTCTACAGAGCAGACTATTTTGGACCATATAGCAGGGAATTAAGGTCTGCACAACAACATATTAGCAGAACATAGTATACACAGCAGGTCCACAGAGCAAGACATTATGGACCACAGAGCAAGCATTATGGTCCATACAGCAGACATTATGGTCCATACAGCAGACATTATGGTCCATACAGCAGACATTATGGTCCATACAGCAGGACATTATGGTCCATACAGCAGACATTATGGTCCATACAGCAGGACATTATGGTCCATACAGCAGACATTATGGTCCATACAGCAGGACATTATGGTCCATACAGCAGACATTATGGTCCATACAGCAGGACATTTGCCTTCATATGGCAGGACATTGTGGTCCTCACCAGATTTCCGAATTTCAATTAATTTTACCATGATATTTTGCCATGTATGCATAGATGTTTTTGTCCATAGAGTAGTGGATATATTCCCATAGCGTCACACTTTAACAATAACCATTGATGTGATCTCTGAATCAGGCAAGATTTCAAGGATGAATGATTATATTCTCATGCACAAATATTGATAAATGAATGCACAGGATTGTTAGCATGGTCACTGAGAAATGTTACTTGTACATTTCATTCGGATGGAGTATATTTTGCAGTGCAGTGGGACACAGACACAGAACTCAATAGCCATAATACAATTTGGTGATGCTATATTTTATAGACCCCAATTCAAACGTCTTGCAGCTCCTGTTGCAGAGAATATATATTTCCAAACACTTCTAGACTTCTTGAAATATTCTAGATCTAGCTAATAACTGCATTAAGATATTCCAGACTTTGCTTCGCACACATATTAAAGCAGATGTGTAATTTGAGTTTCCTCTGAAAGAATACTTCACACCCGTGGCTTTATATAACTGGTCTCAGAAAGTGTCAGATATATGATAGTAGAGGTTTCGGTGAGAAAAACAATTTAGATTACCATTAGCTTTTCCTATAGATTAGTAATAAGCAATAAGCAAATATCTCTTGTGGTCATAATCATACCAAATAAGTAGACTATATGAACACAAAAAGAATCTAGTTTCAATTTTCGATCTTATCAACATGTGGTGAATTTTTACCAGTATCAACTACTGTAAACAATATATTTTTCTTTTGTACTTGTAAATTGGATTTATATTGTAATCGATTTTTTTTTTCTTTATGTCAAAGTAAAATAAAAATGATAAAAAATGAGGTATAGTTGTTATTTTATACAGGGAAACACAGGGCTAGACGGTGCTACCCAGGGGTACACAGGGCTATACAAGGCTACCCAGGCCTATCCAGGTCTACACAGGGGTACACGTGGGTACAAAGGGCACACTGGGGTACACTGGGATACACAGGGGTACACAGGGGTACACATGGGTACACAGGGGTACACAGGGGTACACAGGGGTACACATGGGTACACAGGGGTACACAGGGGTACACAGAGGTACACAGAGGTACGCAGGGGTATGCAGGGGTACACATGGGTACACAGGGGTACACAGGGGTACACAGGGGTACACAGGGGTATGCAGGGGTACAGGGATACACAGGGGTACACAGAGGTACACAGGGGTACACAGGGGTACACAGGGGTACACAGGGGTACACAGGGGTATGCAGGGCTACACAGGGGTACACGGGGGTACAAAGGGGTACACAGGGGTACACAGGGGCACTCAGGGGTACACAGGGGTACACAGGGGTACGCTGGGGTACACAGGGGTACACAGGGGTACGCTGGGGTACACAGGGGTACACAGGGGTACACAGGGGTACACAGGGGTACACAGGGGTAAACAGGGGTACACAGGGGTACACAGGGGGACACAGGGGTACACAGGGGTACACAGGGGGACACTGGGGTACACAGGGGTACACAGGGGTACACAGGGGTACATCATTTTTTCCGTATTTGACCCATTTTCTCGCCAAATCGGCCATTTTCCCCAAAATCATCATTTTTCTGAATTTGACCCAGTTTCTCAATTTTTTTTCTTTATGTCAAAGTAAAATAAAAATGATAAAAAATGAGGTATAGTTGTTATTTTATACAGGTGTGGTGGTTCGTGGTTATTCTAGTTTAAGGAACAACGATCACGGCAGTTTCCAGGTGCGAGAATATCAGTCTTTATTATAAAAACAACTCCGGTTCCTTCACAAGGGAACGATCAGTGTAGAATCAATACACACAGGTAAATCAGGTTTCTCTATAGATAGAGGAAACGGTCAGTATAGTCTTAGTATACAACGCTGTCCGCACGGTTGGACATAGTGAAGTCTATCGTCAGTCGGGCCTGCACTGACTGCCTTCCAGGTAAACACACGGGTCTTATATAATCACCGGCTCTTAGGTCACGTGGCCAGGTGGGTGGGTCGGCAGCCCACCTGAGAGCGGCACACGGTTACCTGGAGAGGACCTGCGCCCTCTCCCGGGAACTGTGTGCACTAGCTCCAGGTAGAGAAGCCGAGTAAACAGACGTTACCCGGAAATACAGTGTATGAGATTGATATGTAATATCATGCCCCTACACTACCCCCCCTAGACAAAAACTAGGTGGTAAAGAATATGTACGGTTTTCCTAACATATAGAAAACACTTTAGACAAACGTTTTACAGTTTGAGAATGTCAGGAAATGAACATAACCAACATCTCCCTGCTGATGAAGCATACATTATGGGTTCTGGCATAAACTGGTATGAGAATTGTAAGGTATGGGCCGACTGATCTGACAGTTTATAAATTAGAGGAGGATCAGGTAAATGTGACACAGTAAGTGGACATAGTAACAGATGGGAATGAAGAATTTAATGATGTATGGGAAAAGCCACATATCTACTGGAGTAAAGACAAGCCAGTCTAGGATCATGACACAAGAAAGAAGCTTAAAAGGTTCATAATGACCACAAATATTTTGCGTCCAGTATAAAATGATGGCAGGGAGTGTCAGATCAAGCAATGTAGCCAGTTTCAGTCTCAATCAAGAACTTTCTTACTGACTCCATCAGTTATGGAGAAAGTGAAGAAGCCATGTCCTATACTTTTGTGATGGTATGCAATACCAATATCTATGATACTAACAAAATTATAAGAACACAACTTCATGTATTGAGTAGTTGTTGATGACAGAACTGTACCCATCACATGTTTAGCTCATACAACAAGAAATAAGGTCATATAGACCAGGAATGGTTAGTCCCCAGTATAGAAAGGGGATGTTAATGCAAGCAACACAGCCAGTTTTGGTAGAATGTGTGTGTGGTAGGTATAATCAAAGATTGTACCACTAACTCCATCAGTTATTGAGACAGGTAAGATTCCATTTTCAGCATTGACTGATGAAGGACTAAATTCCATGAGTGACTAAAAACTATGTACGGTAATTGAATACCTGTGGTCATTGGACATCATACACAATGTTCTCGTGGCAAAACACAGAGGGTAAGTAACTTCAAGTAGCATATCAATGACACACCTAGTCATCCAAGTGAGGACTTGTACAAGGTCCAATACCGTACCATCGTGTTTAAGTGCCTAAGCTCGTGCTAGCCATTCGCCAATTTGCCGGGGACGATAGAAAGTTGTAACTGGCGAAAATATATTGTAAAAATACCTCTAATTTTCGCAAGAATTTACCAGCTGGCAAAAAAAAACACCTGAACCTAGTCAGCTTTTATTGTGTATAAGGTTATTTCTGAGGCCTGAGAGTGAGTTTGTGTGAGATTTCTTTCATAATTCATAATGACTGATAGATCTCTAAAACGTGAGATTTCTCTATCTTGTCTGTGGGACACTCATCGTGTGGGTAGCAGCCATGGGTCATAGCTCCATCAGTGCCCGGTCTGACTCTGTCTCTGAAAGTAACATGGTTTATACATAGTTATGGCACATAGCTACTTCACAGATTAAATAATCTCACATCTAATAACCCAATATGCTACCATGGGTTTCAGGCTGAATATTTATATATACATATAAAGCATCCATGGGTAACTAAAAACTATTGAATTAAGTGGCCAATCATCAAACTACAAACATTAAAGAGGTGCATACAGGCTAACATAATTATAATCCAAACACACTAGATAATTGGTGTTTAATACATTACTATGCTTGCATAGTTGTAAGAGCTTACTCATGAAATGATGATCTTCCCAGAGCCTCTGATTAGGTTGAAAGAAGGTCCATGAACTTAAGGTGAACTGTTGATAACTCAATACTAACCTTAGGCGAGAAGTGGTAGGATAAGGCATTAAAGTGGCATAATCAGTGAGTGTGTCCCAGTCACATTTCTAGTAGTGTTCTAGCCGTCTATATGGTGAAGTGTGAGTAGTGATATTGCCTTTTGAATAGGGGCCATGCCTCTAGCCATCATCCTCAACCTCCCCGCTACGGATCTTCAGCCGCATGTTGAATGCAGTTGCATTGTTGTAGCACCGTTCTGTGGTTGTTACCTTATGGAGGGAGGAAGACATATTTTGTAAATAAATATTAATGTACAAAACTGAAAATCGGGGTAAACATATTGACCCTGTTAAACATATCCTAAATGATACAACTTGATCAACTGTTCATATATATAGGAGTTTTGTTTCCTTTTGGCAGGGTATTAATTGTTACTCTCTGGGTGTTTAGTTGCTGTTACTTGGCATTATCTAACATTTTACTCTCATAGCACATATATGTCACAGATAATTTATAACAAAACTAACTTCTGTTGTTAATATCTGATGCCCTTTTCCCATTGCATGCTACTTTATAGGCCAGAAATTCCCATAACAACCAGACTTTTAGTTAGCTAGCCAATCCCTACCCTCAAACATCAGTTGTGATATCATTAAATTCTAGGTGGGAGTGGACTTGTATAGGCTTAGTGGAGGTCAAGTGTTGTTTGTCCAGGCTGGTTTATCAACTTAAACTGATGACATGACCTCCTTGACTGCAGGTACAGGTGGACCATATTACAGTGAGTGATAACAGGGTCTCAGGAGCTTTACCTTGGATCGAAAAGTATTACCCAAAAATAGAAATTACACAAGACCAGAGAATATGTTTTTACTTTCAGACACTTGCCAGTGAAATTGCAGTTTAGAGTATATTCTTTACTTAGTAATTTTCAACTTTATATTAAAATACAGAAACATTTCCGCAATGCCTATATTCAGCCATCATTTATGAGTAAAAGACTAATATTTTAAATGAGCTTTCTTGGGTAGAAAGTGTATGCTTAACTCACCTTGTTGGGCCAGAAGAGCCTACCCTGTAGAACACCCTCTGAGTCATCCCTGCTGTTGTTTTTCTGCAGAAACAGCCCCATGGAGTGAGGTGCGTGTCTTCTCCGACAACCGTCACCTCCAGGTCTGACGCCAAGAATAGATCTATGCGTGAGACAGACACCAACCAGTCAGGCCACGTACTGACAACAGTGTATGAAGGATAAGGGAGTGGTCATTTTTAACAACAGGGGGTTGTCATATGAGTGGGTTAAAAATGTCCGCCCCCCCCCCCCCCCCCAACACAATAGGCTGACAACTTTTTGGTCCACCCCCAGGCAGGCTGAAATTGAGGATGACAGACAGCTTTGAGTGACAGTTAAAGGGGCACATCCCCTTTTTATAGGTCAACTAGTATGCGATATATCTACTAATGACATTATTTTTAGGATTGGTGAAGGAGGGTTATGCCTACACAGGTATAGGGAGCGTTGTACATACTATGTAGGGCTGGGTGTAGACCAGACAATTAGTGATAAGGGATATTACTGTTCTAAGATAGTTTTCATATATTAATTACAGGGAGTGATGCCAAATTCTCCTGTGGAGGTACAGAGATTTTGTTATCCCAACCTGCTCTAGAGCGTGTGGCATTTTTTGTTTCCCCACTTACCAAAAGTGCCAAAAAAACTGCCCTAGGTCAAGTCTGTGGGCTGGGGGCCTGTGTTCCGTGGGTTCCCAGACCCCCCCCCCACCCCCAGGTTGCATTATATTTATGTTGGCCTGACCCCCCCCCTCCTTAAGTACATACTCATGTGCACTCTATGACCGGGTGCCCTCTATGACTGGGTGCCCTCTATGACTGGCATGTGTGAAAATGAATATAATTATAACCAATGTGAAACAAAATTAGTAATACAAAGTGTTAAAAATGCATTAACCTTTTCCTGCCATTTCTGTGTACATGTGCCCAATCTTAGGCCTTTTCATAGAGGGCAGGCGGTCATAGAGGGCACCCAGTTATAAACTATCAGCTTGTATTGATCGATCTGGTGAGACTTAGCCTGCAGATCAAAGGTCTTGCTCTCCAGCTCACCATGCCCTAGAAAAATCCATATTACTGTAATATTGTGGCATGTGCCAATGAGCAAGAGATGACAAGAAGTCAGCATTTAGAGGAAATATTATGTAGGTTTATTGCCGGTATGTATAGTAGTAGCTCATCGATGATATCAAGCATAGTAGCTGCCCACGCAGGCAGGCAAGCTGTGTAGTACATCAAGTATTCATGGTGGATATTGATTTGGTACAGCACCACCATGTGGCTCTGGTTGGTATATACAAAGTTATACATAATGAATATTAGACCTACCATATACATCACACCCCTCGTATCAAAAAAAAAATTACTATTTACAGTAGGCTAGTTGATATTGATTAACATACAAGGTGTTATTGGTAAGAAAAGCAAACTAGTCTTTGTTGTGTACAGTCTAGTTATTTGGTATGGTTATTACACAAGAGATGTTTGTAATAACAGTTATAATTACACTTTCTAAAGTAGTAACATTCTTTGAATAACTATTTGTTTTGTTATCAAATAAAGCTTAATACGAATCAGTGGGA
>CANHQG010000327.1:0-45850 GCA_947462335.1 Harmothoe impar
AAGAGAGCGGGTATGGTTCTTTTGCTGAGGTAGGTCGGGTGATTTGGGGGATGGGGAATTTGCCCCCCCCCCCCCTAGTAATAAATGACTCAACCCCCAGGCCTATAGCTGACATGGTCGATTTATTGGAATAATGGGGGCTAACGTAATGCTTACATGGGCGCTATATATGCGTGTCGGTTAGGGGTGGGGGTGCGCGCGGGGGGGGGGGTATATGGTGGAAAAAATGAATGGGTGTTTTAAGACTTTATATCATTCATTTTATTTCAATTTCTATCTACATCTGTCCTAGATAAATTGTTTTCATTCAAGCTGGTCATAGTTTGCATCCGGTCATAGATTGCACGTGATCATATATTGCACCTGGTCATAAACGTTCAACTGGCCCAATTTCGTGAGACACAACCTTAATATTAATACGTAGGCTTAATGAAAAGTTAATGCCGGTAATGTGTGTGATGTACGTTAAAACAAGCCCGCAACTCCCTGCAGTAATGGAGTCAAATTGATCTGACTCTTATTCATCCCAGTTTGACTCTGTTCATTGAGAGGGTTAAATCCTACTGACTCTACTTTAAATAGAGTCATGGCTGCTAGACGTTCTTTACAAAAGGAGTCAGCACACTTAGACCCCCTATGATTGGAGTCGTGGGGAGGGTTACCTGAGTGATCCAGTCGTGACTCCTAAGTAGGAGTCACCGGGACTCTAGATATTTTCTCTGTTTTTTTGTTGTTGCCCTAAATATCTGATTATAGGCCTATTCATTATGTTGTAAAGGGGGAAATCCAAAACTTCAAATAAGCCTAGCTTAACATATGACATTACACATTTATAACAGATTATCCCCCACGAAAGTGTCAATTTTACATATTAAAGTCCACATTAGATTTATACTACCAACATGTGAATGTAATTCTCAGATTTGGTAACACTTGTGCAGCCAGCTAGTGTTTCAAACTGGAACTAACATGCAGAAGTACACAGTTTGACCGTCAGGTGGGAAGTCTCTAGTACTACCACCGTCCACCAGCTGTTACACAGGCCGGGTCCATGCGTACAGCCCAATACAGCAGTGGTCTAGGATGGACCACTGCCACCGTGCTGGTATATGGGTCAGACGGTGTGGAAATGATCGGGGAGTCAGGTGGCCGGTTAGCTCAGTTGGTTAGAGCGTCGTGCTAATAACGCGAATGTCGTGGGTTCGACCCCCACATTGGCCAGACACCCTTTTCATTTTCAATGGTCCCAATATAGTTTATCGGACTATAAATGTATTTAAAGGGACTCACCACTTGTCGCAGGATTACTGAAGTTCCATTGACTTTTGCATATAACTCAGGATTATGTTAGTTTGATTTATGTTATGTTAGTTTGAAAATCAAAAGAAATGGCCATGTCACGGTACTAACTTTCATGATATGGCGATTTGAGCAAAGGAGTACCTTAACTATAGAAATGAATAGGAAAACAGCATTTTCACATCATCTGTCATGGATAATCCCCTTCTTCTATTGATATTGCAACCAAACCTTGGGAATGTATAATAGACAACTATACAAACATTTTAAGTCCAATAAACCAGGGGGTCACGGATAAAATGAGAAAGGCATGAATTTTGGAAAAATATTTCTTTTGCCTTAACTATAGGGTGCTATGGGTGTCCTAGCAGTGGATATATGCGAACAATGGAGGTAAACTGTCAAAGTAGCAAATACAAATAGTTGATTAGGGAAAGTGGTCTATGTAGGAATATGAATACAGCTTAAAGAATACTTTCCATGAGCTTCAATTTTTGCGGCCAGGTGGCTTCTGTGTAGGAACCAGCGATTCCCTTTAATAGGGACCTTTAGCAACCACGAAAAGTCCCATTAAACGCAGACACATCCTATGCTTTCAGCACTGCTACGTCTGCGTTTAATGAGCTTTTACGTCTGCGTTTATCGAGCTTTTACGTCGGTTGCTAAAGATCTTTGTATTTTTTATTTTTTATTTATTTTTTTACTTTGGCCTGAAAAGTACCAGAAAAATTCCTTTTTTAGTAACACGTCTTATTTTTTTGCCATACAGGGGTAGGGATCCCTACAGGGGCAAATGTCAGCACCGACTCGCTGACAACAGCTTTGACTCATGAACTATCAACTTGACTCCTGAAATAGCCCCAAAATTACTTTTATATTAGGCCACTCAAAAAAAAAAGTGGTTTCTCATCACCAAGGTCTGGGAAATTTGACGAGGGAGGCTTTTTTTTTTATTCTTGCAGGCCAAAATGTATAGGACAATATAGATCTACGGGTTTCTTTGGCCAAAATTCACATTTTATTGGTCAAGAGTTAATTGATGTTTAGAAGTGGGGGAGATGTAATTTATTTCTATACCACTGCATTGCTGGCATTATTAGCTTTAATTTGATACCAAATATGACCAATTTTATCCATTTCGATGAGGTTTTTCATCAAAATTTGGCAAAAAAAAGAAGTTTTCCCCAAAACCTGATTTTTATGATGCGCGCGGTGATGAGAAACCATTTTATTTTTTTGAGTGGCCCTATAGATATATTTTTCAAAATTTGATAGACTTTTGTAGGGTCGGCCTTGTTTTGTAGGGTCGGGTAACCTGAAACACACCTTTTTTTAAAATTTGGCCTAAGCCTTTAATCACTAGATCACAGTAAATATCATTATATAATACTCATTTGTGAATTAAAATGATGGAGAGTTACTGAGGATATGAGCCAGAACAGGGACGCTCTCCAGTGACTTTACTCATGTGATGTCGTTATTTGGATAAGTAAACTATTGACTATCGTCATAATAATTAAATTAGCCTACAGCATTAATGGCATAAGGAAATAGCTATTTTCGGAAAATTGGTTGAGGAACCATCCTTACCATGCACTAATTTTGCCAGAATTTGGTCATTATTTTGAAAATGGTGTTGATTGCATTTTGATAATATGGTATAGTTTTAAAATCAATATGGTCAAAGGTTGCGTTTTTAAAATATATTGGTTATGAAGGCAACCCTGGTCCTTGCACTTGATACTCATAGGTGACCTGCGTTCTAAAATAGCTATGCTAAATAAAGGTCGTTTCTCATATATTTCCAATGTCAGTGCATTCCATAATAAGGGGTCAGGTAAACTTTGTAGATTGTTAAATAAAGGCTCATTTCTCTGTAGGAGATATAGTGGGTTTTGCAATAAGGGGTGTTTTTAAAGGAGTGTCAATTAGTATTACATGACGATATGTAACAAGTGGTCATTTAATAGGGACCTTTAGCAAACCACGTAAAAGCTTATAAAATGCAGACGTAGCAGTGCTGAAAGCATAGGATACGTCTGGGTTAAATGAGCTTTTACGTGGTTGCTAAAGGTCCCTAATTGCCCCTGTAGTGGAGTTCTGTATACAGATGGTGTTGCATATATTTTCAATAAACTGAGAAAGGTGGTCCAATCAGCTTTTTTCAGGCTTGACACACAAGCATCGGTGGTTCAGTGGTAGAATGCTCGCCTGCCACGCGGGCGGCCCGGGTTCGATTCCCGGCCGATGCAAAGATGTTTTTCGATGGCTATATTATTAAGGATATTCATTATTATCCCAAATACTTATGCTTTTTCTCAATTATATGTTATTTTCTATTTTTCACTACTAATAGCAGTCAGTGAAAAAAGAAAAGAATGCCTCCCCGACGGGGAATTGAACCCCGGTCTCCCGCGTGACAGGCGGGGATACTAACCACTATACTATCGAGGACTGCATGTACTCCAGGCAGCCTGTGCCTGAACTGGTTTTTCTGGGTCAATCCTATTACACATGTAGACCTCCAACCCAGGGCCTCAGAGAGGGAACACACTGCAGCCCCTCCTAGTGTCAAATGCATGCGTTCAATAAATAGTGAGTAGTGACACCTATGGCAGTTGGGGGAACTAACCAGTGGCCACGCCCTAGCTAGAGTCATGTGGAAGCAATTATTTTGGCTATATGTTCTTAAATAGCACGACAACCCATAACTCCTATTCAGAAAATGTTGGCCTAACATTCTACTATAGTACAATAGTACCATCATTTATACATCACTTTAATCCAAAAACAGAAGAGTTGACCGTGAAAAACTGAAATCTAAGACATTTTGTTTACTTACAGCCATCACATCCAGGTTTCAGCCATGAATTTTGCAAGCTGGGTCATCTCTCTTTAAAAGTCTCCTAAAACTCCCAAAACTCCTCCATATTATAAATCTGATCTTGCATAAAGCGTGAATCCACTGAGGCAAAATCCGTCGGATCGGATGTACCTCACAATGTTAAAGCTGGGCCGTCAGCCAAGTTCAGCATTTTCCATACATGGACTAAAATAACAGTTCCACCAGAGGGCAGCAGTGTTTGGACAGGGGACCATGAGCATTGTCCAGCTACAACATATTTATCTGATCTTGTGCCTGTAAGAGCTGAGCTCCCAGCCCATAAGAGCCCTCTTGTGAATGAAAACTGAACTATATCCAAAAGTGCTTTTGGCCTCACTTCAACCATGATGGTCAACCTTTAAGTCTGACAAGACTCAAATGGCTGTTGGTAAGTGAGATTCTCATGCAGTAGTGACGCCTATAGCAGTTAGGGGAACTAGCTATTATATAGTTGTATGAGCCAGAATGCTAATTTAGAGACAATCTAAAATATATTTCCAACCAATATTGTAACTACCGTAAAACCCCGCAATTAAGATGGATCTGATTTGGGATTTTTTTTCCCTACATACAGATTATTTTGCTAGAATCAGAGGGTTGTCTTAAAGGCGGGGGTTGGGTACATTAGATCAAAGTGAAAAGGGATTTCAAAGGTAATTTGTACAAGACAAATTATTTTCCGAAGTTAGGGGGTCATCTCTCTCACCTCTCACCGCCAGCAGGCCGCTATAACGACCAGAGCACCTAATCCACTGAGCTAAATGCTAAAGAATATTACTCAAAATTGATGAAAAAATCCCTGTGGACCTGCTGACCAGCCTTCGGCTGTGTTGGGTTTAAAACTATATAGTTTTGTACAAGTCCTAGTCGGAGCACCCCATATTTGGTATCATATTAAAGCTTAGGACATCCTCTTTCACATCTTACATTCCATCACCGTTTATGTAGAACGTTCAAAGAGTAGCTATTCCAGTACCTCATTTCAATTTTTGATATTTATAATTTTTTTCACGTTTTTGACAAAACTATATAGAAATCCGGTGGTGGGAGGGTTAAATGTCGTCTTAAAGCAGGGGTCGTCTTAAAGTAGGGGTTTTACACAAAAAAGTGCAGCGACCGGGATGGAATCCCTCATGAAAAGATGGGTTGACACCTGATCCATGGTTTCACATCCAATCAGGTTTTTCAGGTGTGACACTTAGGCATTGGTGGTTCAGTTGTAGAATGCTCGCCTGCCACGTGGGTGGCCCGGGTTCGATTCCCGGCCGATGCAAAGATGGTTTTTGATGGCTATATTATTAAGAATCCCAATTCATCATAATCCCAAATTCCTATGCTTATTCTCAATTATATGTTATTTTCTATTTTTCACGTTTGATTGCAGTGAGAAAAGAAGAAGTATGCCTCCCCGACAGGGAATTGAACCCCGGTCTCCTGCATGACAGGCGGGGATACTTAGCCAATAATGTATGGATATGGGGGCACAAGGGTTGTGTATTGGTCAATAACGCCCGAGTCGCGTAGCGAGTAAAAATAAAATTAAAAATAAGATCGTCTTATAATTGAATAGTCCTATTAGTTTGGTAACATTTTAATTCATGCAAGCATGTGGTTGTTAATTGCGAGGCTTGTATGTCTTGGGATCTTGAGGGCGGCGGATTCTCAGCATGTTATGGCGTCTTAGGACTTCATGGAAGTCCCTCCCTATTCCCTGGTGTGTGTTCCAGATTAGTTGATATATGCCGAAGAGGAAGTCACTGATGGGTATCATCCTCTCGGGTCTTGGGATTGGAGTGGGTTTGTATGCCGGGATAGCCACTCTTGGTCCATGGGCTGGGGTCCTGGTCTCTAGGGGGCGTGGCATGTACTCTGTACTTGTGGGCCTAGTAGTGTCAATGGTTGAGATGGCTGCGGTAGTGGTGGTGATCTTATTGGTGTTGATTGTTGTTGCACTGGATTGTTTAGTGACAGTTGTCTCAGAGCTGGGGGATGAAGATTTTGAGTCAAATTCATCGTCGTCACTGACTTTTAGGTCAATGTCTATGAGTTCCTCATGGGTAGCAGGTTTGTCTTGATTAGTGGACTTGGGTTGAGGGGTTGGGTTGCTTGTTGTGGCTATGATATGTGGTGCTACTACTACAGACCGGATTTTCTTGGGAGGGGCTTCCGCGTCACTGCTGCTGTCTGATGTTATAAATTCTTTACTCTTGTAAATTGGGCTTAGGGGTCTTTTGGTGGCATTGTGGATCTTGCGATTTTTCTTCAAGATGGCCCTAGGTGGAGCCGGGTTGGTGCGCTTGCGAGCAGTTGGATTGGGTAGGTCTTCAAAGTCCAGTAAGATCGGCATGGATGGTTTTGTGGCTGTCAACAAATTGGTTTTACTTGAATCGTCATTGGCCAATTTTGAAATACTCCCTGTGTCCCCTGGATTTTCATTGGGATTAGCGTAGTTGGTGATACTGCTGCTTGGAGTAACCTGTGGAGTGGCATCCGTCTGTTGAGTGGGTTTGGGCTCCTTTTGGTTTTGAACTGCAAAAAGGAACACCCCAGTAAACTATGCGGAATTTCACATTTTCAGGTGTTATAGTAGAGTTGCGCCAGATTTTCAGCTTTTTGGTTGTTGTATGTAGATGAGGGGGTGGGATCTGATAGTTGACAGTATTGTGTATTTTTCGATAGTGACGTTTTAAGTTGCTTATATTTGCAAAATTGGATTGACAGCCGGTTTGTAGACAAGCGAACTTACCAGCAGTTGTTGTGCGGTCCCTTTTAATGAGAGTTTGCCCTTTATGCGCCTTGTTGAGATGCTCTAGTTTGGCTTTGTTTGATTTGCCGATGAACTCATCACAATAATCACAAAGAGCGAACTTTTTATCCATTTTAGCGGTGGATCGTTGGATTGACGGGTGGTTTAAACAGCGGTTGAAGTTGTTGTGACGTAACGTGGAGCCCGGTTCTATTTGTAGTGTGTAGTAACTTTTCGTTGTGCGGCAACAGGAATCCCCGTTGCTAGGGCGCCAAAGCGGAAGTGCGTCACGGGGGTATTCCCCGAGTCCATGTAAGTGTTTATAATTTGCGATTTATCCCGGCGGGATGGAGAGTTTTGAGCGATCTGATGTACGCTTCTTCCAAGCGTTTTCTACTATTGGTAGTCCAAGCTGAACTGTCAAGGATGGTGACTAGCAACTGGTGTTTCTGCACACCGTGGTCGTTGAAATGGGCCGCGGCAGGGTTCTCTTTGTGGCGGCGACTATCCATGGCGTAGCCATGTTCGTACAGGCGGTCAGCAAGACGGCGACCTGTTTCCCCGATGTATTGGAGTCGGCAGGCTGGGCAGGTAATGGCGTAGACCACACTCTTGGTTTGGCATGTGTTGTTTCCAACTATTTTTACGGTTTTACCGTTGGAGTTGGAGGTGAAGGTGTCAGTCTTTTGTATGCGTTCACAGTATTTACAACTGAGTATCATGCAGGGGCGGCTCTGGTGGTTGGTTCTTGTCCTCGGATGGGCAGAATGGGATAATAAATCCCTGAGATTGGCAGATTTTTTGTAAGATATTGAAATCTTGTTTTGATTGAATTTGGCCAAGTCAACAATGTTTGTGAGGTAGCTTTTGGCCGTTTTCAAGTAGTGTTCTGCTCTAATGTTCCATGGATTGTATGTGAGAATGAATGGTATCACTCTCTTGTTTGTTTTTGGTTTTATTTCCAGGAGTTCATGACGTGGATGGAGTTTGGCTTTGTCAATCAGAACCTTCGTCTTTGCATGTGGGTGCCCCCTGATGGTGAGTAGACGTAATAAATCTTTGCAGATTTTGTCTAGATGTTGGTCTTCTGAACAGATCATTCTGTACCAGAGTGCCTGACTGTAGGCTATTAATGATTTCTGGTGCAGGGGATGGTATGACTTGTAGTGTAGGTAGAGGCCTGCGTCGGTGGGCTTCTTGTATACCCGAGTTTGTAGTTTTCTGTTTGGATCCACATATACGGTAGTGTCCAGGTAGTTGACTGAGTCGTAGCTGTACTCATGTGTGAACTTGATAGTGGGATGTATCTGATTGATTCTGTTCATTTCCAAGTCCAGTTCTTCAGGGGTACAGTGATAGATGGCAAAAATGACTGTGGCTCAACACGTGAGAAGGTACCTTCGCGGGGGATTTGTAGTTCTGGTTTTGGCCACCAGGGGCCATCAGAATGGCAAAATAGTGGAAGATATGCCCAAAAATGCCTTAGGGTAATTTTTTATGGAGAATACAATAGTCATCTTAGAATTATTCCATCTTTAGTGCTAACATTCTATATTTGGAATGTAAATGGAACGTTTTCTATGGGAAATTGGCACATATCACCCTTTCTGGTTGCCATGGAAACCATTCCATGGTTTCTAAATGGAATATTTTGGTCCTAGTCTCTTGAGAATAACATCAGTACATCAAAACTGAAAACAGATCTTGAAAATTCCTCCTAGAACCAAATTTACATTAGATATTCACATTTAATTACCATATTTTTTCAGGAAATCTGACATTTTCATCAATTTAGTGGTTATTATGGGATACAGTGCATTTAGAGCTTATTTATCATTTTCAGTTATCCGTAACAACACATCTTCGAGATGTGATTCCCACATAACTACTAGGAGAATCTTAGCTTATGATATCTCATTTTAAAGATCATGACACAAAATCTAATCATCAATTCCCCCATGAATACCCCTTTCCATGTGCCTGGTCACAATTGTCATCAATGTATCTTTTCCAAATCTTGGGTTTGATTGGACTCGTGTTGAGGATCTCTATTTCTAGTTGGTACATGAATATGTTTGCATATGCTGGGGCCACTTTGGTCCCCATTGCTGTCCCATTTGTTTGGTGGTAGTGTTTGTTGTTAAACATGAAGTGGTTGTTTTCCAGAACGAGTTGAAGGAGTTGTCGTGCTGTGCTGGGATCTAGTTCAGGATTAGGGTACGACTGAAGTGCAGTTTGAACAGCATCAAGGCCTTCACCATGTGGGATCGAAGTATACAAGGCACTGACATCTATGGTGACCATAAGGTCACCCTCAAGTAGGTGGTCTACTTCCTCTATGATGTTTAAGAAATGTTTGGTGTCTTTCACCAAGTGGGGGATATGTGGTAGAATGGGTTTTAGAACTTTGTCTAGAACTGCAGAGATCTTGTCTGTTGAGGAATTAATCCCTGATACTATAGGCCATCCCAGGTTGCCTGGTTTGTGGATTTTGGGTAGTGTATAGAACACTGAAGTACGGACATTGTTGGGCATGAGAATCTCATCTGCTTTGTGTTGAAGTTTCCCATTGTTTACTAGTTCTTTGAGTGTGTTTGCTACTTTCTGTGAGACTGGATATGTTCTGTTCTCAGGTGTCTCTTCATAGAATCTTGGGTTTGAAAGTTGGTTGTTGCATTCCTCTATATACTTGGAGGTGTCTTGGATGACGATTGCCCCTCCTTTGTCAGCCGATTTAATGATGATGTCATCATTTGAAACTAGTTCAGTCAGAGCTAGTCGTTCTTCTTCTGTCAGATTGTCATTCTTTTGATTGGGTTTTCTTTCTTTGATCATGTTGAGTAGTATGTGGTTGGTAAAGGCGTTGACTGGTTCACTGTTGTGTACCGGTATCCAAGCTGTGCCTTCCTTGCAGAAGAGTGCTTTGGGTGGTTGGTATGGTGGATGGTTTCTGAAGTAGTATGAGAGGTGTATTCTCCTATTGAACAGTAGGGTATCTTTGATGGTGTGAATGTGAAAAGGTTTTGCGGGGGTTGGGACAAAGGATAATCCTTTGTTCAGCAGTGATAGTTGGTTTGGAGTTAGTTGGATGGAGCTGAGGTTGCAGATGGAGTTATCTGCTGCTGCCTTTTCCGAGTATTTTTTGATTCTTCGATTTTCTTGTTTCTCCTTTCTTGTAGGGTTTGTTTGACTTCTGTTTCTATGTTGCTGATTAGTCGTTCTATTTCCTGGTAGATGTCTTCGTTGCATAGTCGTTTTATCTCAGTAGTCAGGATGTTATATCTCTGACTGAGGTCGGTGGCTCTGCTTGTGTAGTAGCCCTTCAGTAGGTGTCTCAGTGTTTTGCTACATTCAAGTTGTGCTTGTTCCCACTGTAATTGGAAATTCCAATTGATTTCCGGGGTTTGCGCTGTGATTTTGGTTTGTAGGCCTCTGGGTATTATGTTGCTTGTTTGGCATTCAATGAGGTATTGTTCGTGGTGTTTGGATCGTTGTATATTGAGGGCTAGTTTCCTAGCTAGTTTGTAGTGAGGTAGGATGTCAGCTGGAATTCTGGTTGTGTTTGTGGTTTGGTCGTTACCGGTAGCTGGTGTTGTTTGTTGAGCTGATGTTGATGGTTGGTTGTCTAGTTCATCCATTTGTGGGTGATTGGGATTTCCACGTTGTGTACTGTTGAAGGACTTGGCGTCACTAGGATCCCATTTGAAGGATCCAGAATATTAGCACGATTTCCACCTGGGATATGTACATAGGAATATCAGTACGGGCATATCCAAGAAAAAGCACGATGAAAGACGAAATCCTATAATAATAACCACTAAACTATCCAGGACTGCATGCACGACAGTGGCCCTGAGCCTGACCTGCTTTTTCTGGGTCAATCCGATCATACATGTAGATCTCCATCCCAGGGCCTCTTGGGGGAGGGGGGGCACCTGCAGCCCCACCTGGTGTCAAACTGATGAGTAATTTTGTTCAAGTCTGACAAGACTCGAATGGCTGTGGTGGTCACGTGGAAGTAAATGGCGCCATCTACTGAGTCATATTCTGGTCTGCATTGAAGGGTGTTCTAGCTGGTGATTGGGTCATGAAACAAAAATGGCTAAAATTGTGAAAAAATTCACAGGTGTTCCCAAATACCCATTGTATAGAATAGCACATGTAGTTTTATGCTATGTAAAGGGTTGGGGAATTTCTAAGGCATGCAAAAACTGATGTGGCCAGAGGTCGATTTTAGACCCAAAACAGGGCAAAATGGGACTACCTGTGGATAAAAGTGACTTTTTTGAGATTTTCACGGTCAACCCGTTTATTGAGGCTGAAACATTGTGTGTGAGGGACTATGGTCAACAAATTTTATGTATGGCTTATTTTGTGCATTATGCTATATAGAAACATAGAAAAATAATAATTACTTCCTCGTGACCTGGTGTGGATAAGTGAGATTCTCATGCAGTAGTGACGGCTTTAGCAGTTAGGGGAACTAGCTATTATAGATTTGTATGAGGCAGAATATATTTTTAACAACAAGCACTGATGCTGCAATGTGCTCCACTTATCTTTTTTTATACATTATATATCATTCTATTGATTTCCAATACTAGGTTATAGGCTTCATAGACAAACCAACATTGCAACTAGCATGGATGTCTCCATTCTCATATGCTGTAATGTCTCTAACATCTTAAAGCTACCGTAATTCCCACGTACTACCCGCGTACTACACCTGTACTACCCGCATCTAGCGTATAAGCCGCACCCCCAACTCAGGAGAAACCCGTTTTTAGATCTGAAAATGTCAATTTTAGTACTGTTCTATAGTGATAAAAAGCCTCATATAACCCGCACCCTATATAGGCATGTCTGGTATCAAATGAAAGCTGAGTTAGGTCGTGTACAACCCACGGGTAGTACGCGGGAATTCTCAGTAGAATTGATTACTTGTGGCATATGTTATGCATATGTTTGCATCAAGGGCGAGCTGCGACGTGCCCCCCCGCCGTACTCTGGCCCATAGTCCACCAGATATAAGGGACCTTTTAGCAATGACAACGTCAGTCTTTGCGAAAACATGCAGGACAGTGGCAATGTCCTTCTAAAATGCCACCGGTCCTGAAGATTTACAAGTGTAGCAGGACCGAATGTCCAGTCACATGTTGGCTTTTTCTGAAATAGAAGAATTTAGTAGGGTTTTTAAAGCTGAAATATGTATGTCAATATACTGTGGTAAACTATATATATTGTAGTGGGACGCCGCTGTACTATTTCTATAGAACCGGATTGAGTTATTTTGGTTATGTTTGTTTTGGAGTATCCGGGCAGCACTCCTGTCTAGTGCCCGGTATGTGGTTACATAATCTGGCACCTGAGGATTGGTGGAGTGTGACCTGATAATACGCACCTAGCCAAGACCGCCACATGTTACCCGACCTATCCCCGGGTACTGTGTCGGTCTGGACAAACCGGTTTCAGGTTACCCGGAGTTCCTTGGGAAATCAAGTGTTTACGAGTAATTGAGTGGAGTTACATAAGGCTCAGTATATAAACCCATGGGTTCTGCTACTCGAGGACCCAGTCTTGCTGTGCACTTCGGCCAGCTTGACTGTTCCGCAACAGAGATTCCTAGAACTCTGTTGTACCCTTTTGGCCTAGTGACCCTGCGTCTCTCTCTGTTCCACCCTTTTGGGGGAACACGAGGAGATAGACGCATTGGTGGATAACTCCGGGCCCGCTTCCCTTTGAGGAGTCTGGTCCATATGGAGTTGACCAAGATCGGAGAGAGCATTGGACCTTGGGGAATTATAGATAAGACGTATCACTCCTGTATGTTCATATGACACCTGTTGTTCGGAAGCATATTTGAATAGCACTATCCGTCTGTATGATTACGTGCCGTATGTCAGAATGAATAAAGAGTACTTTCTGAACAACCTATTTTCGAATCTGGAGTTTTTCATAGCCGATGCCTATCTTAGAATAGCCAACAGCTACAATATCTATCCTGATCTGGCCATAAATGAGAACAAATAAATTGTATTTTTAATGGACAGAACTCTTTTAAACTTAAAATGCAGAAATCATCAGAAATGTGGCTATCCGGACCTCCAAAAATGTAGCCGGTCCTTCAACATTGAAAATTTGGAGGACTGAATGTCCTGTGGGATGAAAAAGTTTTCACAAAGACTGCAACGTACTTCAATAAACACAGGCGAAGCCTATACTTTTTGCATTGCTATGTCTAAGTTTAATTGCCACGTATGAGCAATGGTGAAGTAGTAGGAGGGGGATCAGTTAGAGGCCCAAGGAACTAGAATGCACCAACCTCAAGGTAAAATCTCTGAAGTTTTATTGAATGACAAGCTCAAACTCCCGCAGGACATAAATTTAGATCTGAAAATTCCTAATTTTTCTAGGGGTAGTATAATAAGTTTCAAACCAGTCAGAATGCACCAATTTAAATGTCAAATTCCTGAGCTTTCCTGAGGCCCATATGGCCCCAAGCACCCCACTCATAATTTCTCCAACTAACCCCCAATAGGTTTTTGGAGCTGCCTCCCCCCCCCACAACCTACGTTCGGATTTTGAGAATTGCCCACCCCCCCATAAAAAAAACCAACCTGCATGCACATTTGCCCAAAAAGCCAGCAGAGGGCGCGGGGGGCAGTACAATTTTAACCCCTCTTGAGGGCGGGGGGGGGGCAGAAAAATGCCAGAGTGCTCATTCAGAAAATTCCCTCAAAAATCTTCCGAAATCCACCAACCCCCCCCCCTGTTGTTAAATAATGACCCCCTTATTACAGCCAATCCCCCTGTAGAATGAGGTATTCATTCTAGGTATTCACATATAGGAACTATTACGTAATGTTACATTATTAAGTGTGGACAGTAGTATAGTATGTATCGGAACGGGACTATAGTTAACTACTGTTTATTACTCAATCGACCTGCAGCCAATCAGAGGCCTCCATTTGGTCACGTGACCGGAAGTGACCTACTTAGGGGATTAGTGGTGACGTCACGTGACCTAGTTAGCCAATCAGAGGCCGCCATTTGGTCACGTGACCGGAAGTGACGTCATATGACCTACTTATGGACTGGAAGTGACGTCATATGACCTACTTAGGGGACCGGAAGTGACGTCATATGACCTAATTTAGGATCACGTGACCGGAAGTGACCTGATGAGTCACGTGACCGGAAGTGACGTCACATGACCTAATGGCCAACCCGAAGTGAGTGACCTCATTGAGGATCACGTGACCGGAAGTGACCTGATTGACCACGTGATCGGAAGAAGAAGAAGAAGAAGAAGAAGAAGAAGAAGTTTTTTGTTTAGGAAGTGAGGGTCTTTAGGATCATGTGACTGGAAGCGATGTCGTCACATGAGTGACGCTTTAAGAGACTGCGTGACTTACTAGTAAAAGAAGACGTATGAAAATAAAAACACAACAATAATTTATTTTATTTTTTTTATTTATTTTTTTTCAATCTTGATAAACACTCTATTTTTGAAAAGATGCACTCAATCAAGCAATAACACGCTTATTATTTTTTTTCATATCTCTAAAGGACTCGTTGTCACACCGTCAGAATGCACGCGACGCTTATAATACAAGTAGCGCACGCCGTCTTTCTCTATGGTGTAGGTGACCATTTTGTTTCGCACCACTTTGAAATTTCTATTTACAGCAATGAGAGTTTTTCGTTGGCGAAGAACATCCAAGAAGTCGTCTGGTTCCTGAGGGTTTTGTTTCTTCTGTACGCCTTTTGCACTCCATTTTTTGGATTTTCTTTCACCGGTGTCGCTGACTCGATCGTAGCAAATGTAAGTCTTAGGAGTGAGACTTAGGATCCCGTCACCTTCCCACTCCGCTTTCATGAGCCCCGAAGTTCTCAGATCGTGAAGGTACCGTCTCTCACAACATCCGCCGGGCGGCGGACACCATTCTCGCACTCTTTCCGTTTTTGTCTTCACGAAAAGCTCTAAGTGATCGTCGCACACCGCTGTCGGAAGCCACTTTCGTTTCTCTCTGAAGTACGTCTCTCTCAGGCGAGGTTTGACTAGGTCATCCAACGTGTCACCGCTGAGAGCCATGTAAAGACTGTCGGTGTCCATTTGACAAAGGGCATAATCGCGCCGATCGACGAATCTATCCAAGAAGTCGTATGTGAACTCTAACATTTTCAACTTCGCGTACTGGTATACCATGAACCCTATTTGAATAGGGAGGTTGTTCTTGACTGTTTTCGGTTGTAGTTCGACTTCAAACAGATCGGAACTCAACTCGGACGCCTTTTTGAAGCGCCACGAATTGGCCAATAGTTCGAACTTCCGACTGTCAGTGTATCTCACCGCCGTGTGTTTTTCTTTGTTGCAGATTGTTTTACCGTACGTAGCGTTTCCCATTAACTTGTAACAGTCTGACAGAATTTTCTCGTTCTCGTTCACGTCGCCACGTCTTCGCGCCGCCGTTACTTCGTCCGCGAAACCGGCAAAGGAGCGTTTAGGTAGGTATTCTACGACCAGCTGCACTTTGGTGACTATCAAACCGTGCTCTAAATACCACTTGAGAAGCGGCGTTCCCAAGAGAATATTTTTTCCGTGGTAACTCCCTATCAGACATCTCTGAGGCGTGTTCAACAGCTTTTCTTCCTGCGCAAAGTCTGACATGTGAGGTCCTATGTCCGATTTTGAAACGGTCACGTTCTTGAAAACGGGGGTCATTTCTTCGAAGTAGTCTCGTAGGTGAGGCGGCGTAGTGATGTCCACTTGAACTAAACCGAACATTTTCCCGTCTTTCACAGCGGAAAGGATGTCGCTCTCGCTCATCGCGTTTCGAGACACTTTCAAAGCGTCAACCTTCCAGCGTTGTTGGGAGGCCTTAACCCGCTCATCTCGACGCTTCATCTCTCTCCATTCGCACTCCCACACGACGACCAGCTTGTAACCTAGCGCTTTCAAGTACGCGCTGACTCTAGTCGTTCTGTCGCGTCTCTCCTCCCTCAGTGAAGCGCACTGATATCGGTGCGACGGTATGCACTCGTGAGCGTGGAACCAACACCCGTGAAACTGGAAAACCGTATTAGAGGCCGCGTGAAACCCGTCCACGCGAATTCTCCGACAGCCTACAACCATCTCGCCGCCGTTCAAAGCGTGGCGCAGTTTCACGTCGCGGTCGTGCTCTACGAAGCGTAACCACTCCAAAGCGCTGTGAGAGTTTCTTTGCCTAATTTCGGGCTTGAACTCGGTCTCAGGTCGTCTCACCGCGTAATAGCCCGTGCAGTGCGCTTCGCTCATGCAGCGCAAGTACAGAGAGTTAGCGTCTAGTCCTAGGATGTGTTGGCACGGTCTCGCTTCTTCGCCGTACTTGTGCTCCCTTATCCGCGTGGTGCCCTTCTCGTGAAATCTATGGAAGATGATGGAAGGACCGCCGACTAGATTTTCTTTGATCAGAGCGTGGAGGACGGCGTCGAACTGGGGGAACGTTGTGAACGCGTCTTCTAGGTTTTGGAAGAGGAACCGTAAAGTCAAACCGGCGAGAGAAACTCCGTCTTTCAACATGTCAATGCCGCGATCTTGGAAAAATTTAGCGTGATTTTTCAGAGCTTCTATGAAAGGTTTGACGTCTTTGTTGTTGTAGTGGATCAAGTAATCTTCCATAGTTTGCATCTTCTCGTCGGACCAAACTTTCTGACATGCGGCGTAGTCGGATTCGGACATTTTGACGCCCGTCAGTTCGCTGTCAAAAGCCGATCTCGGTGGCAGCGTTCTGTTTGCCAGTTTCCTGGTAGACGTCATCCATTCGTAAGGAAAGTGACCTTTCTCTTCGTTCCTGGTGAAAGCTCGCAAATAAGTCGCGTAGTTGTAACCGGGTGCCAAATAGTTGACTACGTCCAAGAAAACCGTGTGCTGTGTGTAAACCGCCAAGTATTGATTGCTTCTCTTTATGACGCTGAATTCTTGGTTTCTTCGGTCTCCGGAGGCAAAGAACGAGTGAAGGCGTATTTTGATCAGGTTCAAGTCGTAACGCCCCGAGTTGAAGCCCACGACTGGAGCTTGACGGATGTATCTCAGAAGACGCTTCTTCAGTTGAACTAACGGGTGTCTGGTCTGAGCCGCAGCGAAGCCGCCTGGAGAAGGGGTGAACGTCGCCTCCTCCAGCAGGAGAGCTTCACCTATCGCCGCATCTAACTTCGCTAACGTCGGTCGGTAAAGTTCTAGCACAGCTTCCCCGATGACTTTGGCGTTCTCGTTTATGTGATTTAAAACTCGGTCCAACAAGGGGTCGGAATCTGCGTCGGATTCTCTGACGAAGCAGACGGGCCCCTCCCACCCCGGAAAGTCGGATGCGACGCTAGCCGACAAAGGGACGTGATCCCACAGCAGGGACACGTGTTCCGTCGACGGTTCTTTGCACGGTCTGAAGAAAGCCTCGAAATCGAAGGCGATCTTGTAAGGGTAGATTCCGGAATGTCCGTCGGGGGGAAAAATGGAGAAGTCTGCTAGCGCTTCGAAAATCGTTCTCGAATTTTGGTAGATGCCACCTACGTAGCGCAACTTGACTTGTCGGCAAGAGGAAAGCTGGTTCCTGTGTCTCTTCAGCAAGAACTCGGTGGTGAAAGCCGCCTTACACTTGCAACATTCGTATATGCCCGCGTACGCGTTGAAGTCCGTGACGAGAGAGACGTGCAAACCGCCTTTCGCCGTCAGGTGTAGGTTGACTTTACCTCGGGCGGCCAGAGTTCTGGAAGGCGGTCTGATCAGAGTAACGCGTCTTCTCAACTTCCGCCCCGGCACTTGACGCGACGCGGTGTAGACCGCTATTTGTACGTCAAACAAGTTCTCTAACGCGGGTAAGTCGCGGATGTTCAGACCCAGAAAGGATTCAGGTGTGGCAGCGGGACAGAACTGACGTAACAAATCTGAAGCGCGCTTGCTGGTGTTGTATAAGTGAAAAGAAATGCAGTGGAAGATGCAGAGGTTGTCCTTGTTGGGAAAATCTAACACGCCGCTTCTCTTTCCAACTCGACCGGCCTGAGTGATCCTACCGCCTATGGGGAATTCCCCCGGTCCCATGTAAACGCAAATGTTCAAATTGGTAGGAAAAAGAACGTGCCACTTGGTGTCAGCGTCGCAAAGTTTCCGTACTTCCTCGCAAGCGACGGTGTTTTCCATCTTTGAGAGGAGCTCTTCCAAAGTTTCTGAATTAGTTATAGTAGGGAGCGGTTGTATGAGAGTTGCGTTGTTCTGGGAGGCGTGAAAGTAGCGCAGTTTGCTCTTGTCTTCTCTGTGTTGTAAGAGTAAGCCTACCGAGAAACCCACTTTGTATCTGAATCTTTGTGTCAAGTGAATGCGACGCATAGTATCTACAGCGTCACTCAACTCGCCGGTTGGTAGCCTGAAGTTTGTTACACTCACGCGAGTCCCGTGCATCCTGACGCCCGTTTGTATCGCAGGCCAATTCGCCGTGAACGTTTCCTCCCTGTTCGGTACAGCACGTATGCGCGGAGGGATGGTCACCCCGTCCAGAGATTCGCGTCGACAGGCGATCTTTCGGCAATCGCCTTCGCCGCATAGAGGGCAAAACTTAGGTATTACTCTACAACTTTCTACGTGTCTCTCGTGGTTGTACGGTCTTTTAAAAATTTTGAAACACTTTTCGCATACGTACTGTGTCATGTTTTTTTCACTCAGTTACCAACTACTTAGCCGTCTAACTATCTATCTATCTATCAATCTATCTGTCTATCTATCTATCTATCAATCTATTGTCTATCTATCTATCTATCTATCTGTCTGCTGTCTGTGTATCCGTCTGTCTGTCTCATACAGCGTACGTCAAACGCTGTGTGTGTGCGCGCGTGAGCGTTGAGCGTCTCTCATTCCGAATCTATACCGAGATATTTGAGAATAATCTCTGTTTTGTCATCCAACTCTTTGAGCGCTCTGGCGGACAGCGTCACCCCCTGCTGTGTGGGTTTTTTGTCAGGACCTTCGTACTTGCGCACGTGGACGAGGTTCTTACCGCTGTAGTAGCTCACAGCTGCGTACACTTCGCCCTCCTCATCCAGCACTGCGAACCAGGGGGTGTGATTAGGTCTTCCTTGCGCGGCCGCTGTGTCGCGTTTGCGCACCACTGCGCGGATATCGGCGATGCGTGCTATTAGCTCGCGCAGCGCGTCGGCCGTGAAGTGCACTCGCTTGCTTCTGGTCAGAGACGCCTCTTTCACCTGGCCGTCTTTTGTGTAGCGCGGCCTCCTAGACAGTCTAGCCACGTCCTCCCAGATCTCCAGCGTCAAAGCTCCGTCTAAGCAGAACTCTAACCCGAGAAGACGGGAGAAGGGTTTCTCTGCTTCTTCTCGTCCATCTCGTTCTTTTTCTTGTATTTTTCTCTTCTTAGTAGGCCTTGTTGTTCTGGAACTCACCTTAGAACGTTTCACACCCGCAGGAAGAGTAACACCATCAGCGTGAGCTGAATCAGCAGCAGAACCGATAGCAGGAGCAGCGTCAGCGCTGGTGGTATCCGAGGCCTCGTTGTTGGAACAGAGCAGCCACACGCCGTCGGTGCTGAGTGTAGCGGTAGAAGATGAAGCGCCGCCGCCCTCGTAAGGTGGCGGTGAGGGCAGTCGCCACGGACCGGACGGGGCGCTACTAGTGGAAGTGAGGTCGAAAGGTCGAAGAGGGGAGCCGAAAAACGTACCGCCCACCCCTTTCCCTTCGGGTTCTTCTTACGCCTCGTCGTCAGCGTCGTTCTCTGTCTCACCCTGTTGCTGCTGCTCCTCCTCCTCCTCTTCTTCTCGGTTTAGGGGCTGAGTGTCCGAATAGCTGTCACTCTCAGCGCGAGCGGCGTCGAGGGCGTTGGTCGATGTAGTGGTGGAGGAGAGGGGCTGTGCAACGTGCGGCAGGTCATCAAAGTCATCAACAGTAGTGGGGAGGTAAAAACCCGGTTGCCAGTACTGCGCTGTGCCAGGAGCGTTGTCGTCAGTAGTAGTAGCGGTAGCAGCAGGTGCAGCAGAAGCAGCAGCAGCAGCAGCAGCAGCAGACGCAACAGTAGCAGGCGCAGCAGCCTCAGCAGGCGCAGCCGTAGCAGGCGCAGCAGTAGCAGGTGCAGCAGCAGCAGCAGCAGCAGCCGCAGCCCGAGGATCACCAGCAGCAGCAGCAGCAGCAGCAGGCGGAGCGGCAGTAGCAGCGGCAGCACGCTTAGCATCAACGTGTACCGTCGCGAGTGTAACAACGTCGCTAGCACGACGACTACTACCAGTAGTACTACTACCACTACTACTACTACTACTAGTACTACTACTACTACTACTACTACTACTACTACTACTGCTGCGAGCGCTCGCTACAGCGGGAGGGTGATAAGACCAAGCGGCTGCGGCGGTAGTCTCATTTTCAGTAGCAAGAGGAGGCACTGACGCTAAACGAGCGCTGTTCCGCGTAGTCTTCTTGTTCTTGGACGGCGCTAGGTGTTGTCTTTTGCTCATGGTGGTGACTGTAGAGAGCAGCAAAAGAATGAGTGAGTGAATGGAGGTTTCCAGGCCCCTTATATACGCCTTCTCGCTTCTAGAGCTAAGCTACTTACTGACCCTGTTCAGCTGCCGCCGGCTGGCCGGCGGCCATTCACAAAGAGAAACAAAAGACATAAGGCATGACGTTTTCAGCTGGATCCCTTTCCCCCCTTTTGAGAGATCGACTGTCATGAGCTAAGCCGCTTACCACCCTGTTCAGCAATTCAACGCGCATTAGCTGTATAAAGGATTAAGCGGTTGCTGCCGTCGACTGACCGGCGGCCATTCACAAAGACATAAGGTATGACGTTTTCAGCTGGATCCCTTTCCCCTCTTTTTTTGAGGGATCCACTGTCATGAGCTAAGCTACTTACCACCCTGTTCAGCAATTCAGCGCGCGTTAGCTGTATAAAGGATTAACGGTGATGAGCTTAGAGTGTGTATACAAAAAAAACTACAGGAGGCGTGTGGCGTGAAGCAGGACCCCCCTAAGACGAACGTGTCTGTCTGTGAGTAGAGGCGTGTGCATGTGGTGAGCGACTTAAGTGTAAGACAAAAAAAAATCACCACCTCCTGCCGTGGTGAGTAGACCGGGCCGGCCAGGCGGCGGCCGGCTAGTTCAATAGGGAGGGGTGACAGCTGACTAAGGCTGTGCATGAAAAAAATCCGATTTTCACCTGACCTCTGACGTTTGTTACAATGAATGTCAGAGGGAGGGAGACGTCCTCAGGTAGGGGGTAGGAGGTAAGGCTATGGATGAGGAAGAAACACCGTTTTCAGCTGGTCTCCACGGATAGCGATGACATACCCCTCGTCATCTAAGCTCTTAAGGAGCGGAGCGGCTGAAAAAGCGTCATGCGGACAGGTCGCTAGACAGCTGGAGTGCTGTTGGAAATGGGATTAAACTCCCTCTGTATAAAAGCTCTGATTTCTGTTGGAAAAAAACCATATCGCCTCTGACCACAGTAACGTCTACTACCACCACCACCGCCACCACCGCCGCCGCCGCCGCCGCCGCCGCCAAGACGAGACGAGATGGCTCAAGCTATTCCACTTTCAAGCTCGCCTTCACCACCTTGTCCACCTGAAAAAAAGTTAATGCGGCTTGACGACGTGAGACGCGCGAGGCAGACCGATGGGGAGAACAGAGAGGTAGGACAGCGGCGGTTAGCCTATAGCGACGCCTTGCTTCGTCAACTAGGTAAAGAGTTGAGCGGCTGTTGGAGAGAGTTGGGCAGTAGCTTAAAAGTTACCGCCGCCCGTATGGATGCTCTAGTAGAGCGCAGTGTCAAGACACCGGAGGAGCTGTGTACGGCGATGTTCCGAGTCTGGTGGGGTGAAACCCCGCATCGTCATAGATGGGGAGAGCTCGGTCGCGTCTTCACCCGCATTAGACGCGTGGAACTGTTGGCTCAGTGGATGTCCCTTCTCCACAGACAGGGGTTGGATTTCGAAAACCCCGACTCGCGCGCAATGCATAAGCACTTGGGCACCCTCGGCAGACGTCTAGGTAGCAGGTGGAAAGAGGTGGGGGACCATTTAAAATTGTCGCCTGAGAGGTTAGATAAGATCGCTGAAGAATGCGAATACGGAGGAAGTCCCGCTGAGTGGGCCTTCCGAGTGTTGAAAATGTGGCAAGATGAAGCTGACGGTGCCGGCGGTACACCTTTTGAACTCCTTCGAGTGTTGACTGAGGACATGGGAAAGTTTGACCTCGGCATCGCGATATTACTTGACTTTATCAAGCAAGAAACAACGAGAACGACGGACATGTGAATTGTTGTGTTTTATTTTCATACGTCTTCTTTATTAGTAAGTAAAAAAAAATATCATAACAATTAAGACGCGCGCCCTCTTAAAGTGTCACTTCCTCCAGTCGCAGCTGATCGCCTCATCGAGGCACGTGATAAACAAAAAAAAATGAAGAGACACGCTTCTTTCTCTCGAGAGGAAGAAGCGTGTCTCTCGATTGAAATCTTTTTCTTTTCTTTTTTTCTTAAAAGAGACAAACGCCCCTTAGAGTGCCCCCCCCACCCCCCTAGAGTGCCCCCCTCCCCCCTCCCCCCCTCCCCCCCCACCCGCCCCATGCATCCTAAAAGCGCCCCCCTCCCCATGCATCTTAAAGGGGCCCCCCTCCCCTTCCCTCCCCTCCCCTCCCCTCCCCCCCCCCCCCTTATACACTCTAAAGAACGCTTCTACCTAGTTCAATAAGTCACTTCCAGTCGCTCGTAAAACAATAAAAAATGAAAAAAAAAACAAACTTATATCGTAGTGTTTTTTATTAGTTTACCGAAAAAAATAAGAGACTCGCCTCCTCCTCCTCTCCTTCTCCTCCTCCTCCTCCTCCTCCTCCTCCTCCAAAAAAAAAGATATCACATTTTAAAGCGCGTGACCCCTTAAAGACGCTCATCTCTTCATTAAGTCGCGTGACGTCACTTCTTCTTCCGGTCACGTGATCAATCAGGTCACTTCCGGTCACGTGATCCTCAATGAGGTCACTCACTTCCGGTTGGCCATTAGGTCATGTGACGTCACTTCCGGTCACGTGACTCATCAGGTCACTTCCGGTCACGTGATCCTAAATTAGGTCATATGACGTCACTTCCGGTCCCCTAAGTAGGTCATATGACGTCACTTCCGGTCCATAAGTAGGTCATATGACGTCACTTCCGGTCACGTGACCAAATGGCGGCCTCTGATTGGCTAACTAGGTCACGTGACGTCACCACTAATCCCCTAAGTAGGTCACTTCCGGTCACGTGACCAAATGGAGGCCTCTGATTGGCTGCAGGTCGATTGAGTAATAAACAGTACTTAACTATAGTCCCGTTCCGATACATACTATACTACTGTGGACTATATTAACAATTGATAGATAGCTACTGAATTGTATTAATTACAACCTGTACATGTCACAGCCGGCCCCCTCTCTGTGAAAAAGGGGGGGGGGGACTGCACAGGTGTGCTATGTGTGTGTTGTAGGTAGGGATTATACTGGACGACTAAGAAAGGCCTGTGTGTGCCAGAAAGGGAGAATGAACATGTTGAGACAAAGATGTAGTGTAGAATGCGTGACCAATGAAGACCACTTTTAAACTGAAAGTCAACTGAGCTGGTTGTGTTATCTCTACTCCTGTCAAATCTTTTGATTTTATGCCCCTGTCCAGTAGAATAAACTTATGGTGACCCACTGTAGCACACGTATAGATCCACGGGTAATCAATGCATGTTTGTGGGGAATCACAACACAAAACAGGAGCTGACATACTTTAGTTAAGTGTCAGCAGTTATAGATAGAGATATGTATCTTATCTTCCCTGGGCGGGGGGGCACTCCCTATCTTTTCTATAGTAAAGTAAAAAAACAAGTCTTGTTCTATGTGTGAACATCACATCAAATTTGGTACCCTTATCACGGGAGAAAAAAAGCACCCTTTTCACGGGAAACTAAGCAAAAAAATACCCTGATAGGGGAGTCACGGAATAATTCCCTATAGGAAGGGTGAGATTCAATGAAATAGCCCGAAAATTGTAGGACTTGCCCTTGCTCTGTGCATAAATATGTATATTTAATGTTGAGAAAACCTGGATTAATGTCTATTCTGTTTTTCCAGTAATTTAGCAATAAAATGTACCCCTTTCCCCCAAAAATTGCCTGAAAAGCAACCCTTTTCAAGGCCCACAAGGGCCCTTGACTAGGGCCCAAAACCTTACCTTTTCCCTTGGAATCATGTTCACACATAAGAACCAATGCTGAGGGAGTGTCCCCCCCGGCTTATCTTATATCCACTTGAACCTCAGGAGTGGCTAGGAATACTACTGTCTAATACTACAGGAGTACAAGGAAAAGCTCGCACATCGTTATTATGGTAAGTATGGTCTGTTTATTATGGTAAGTATTCTGTATATGGTAAGGACCTAATATTATCAGTCAATAATTTCCCTACCATGACCATATACTTGTTCTTTATCATTTGTTTGTCAAACTTTCTATGTGTGAAAAAAAGACCTCTTTTTTCTTATGAACACACTTCATCTAGTATTGTTTGATACAAAACCTATATAAGGCTGCACAGTTTGAGAATTCTTAGATAGCTCAGCAGTTCCGGAATTGTGCAGGCCTTACCTTTCCCTGACTCTCCCTTCCCTGTCATTACCCTTTCCCTTCCTCTCCTTTCCCCTGACTATTGCCCTACATCTCACTGACCCTCCCTCCCGGGGGTCCACTCCCCAAATTTTGGTTTTTATGTCCATACACTAACTGACAGGAAAGCCCCCTCTGTTTTCAGGTCTAGGAACGATGCCTGCATGTTAAGCCATAGTTGCCTTAGGGGGCGTCCATAAAGTTTGGGGGGGGGGGGGGGGTTGTGTGACAACATGTGACAAGGGGGTGGGGGGTCTGTGGACTTGGGTGACGTCACACTTTCTGTATTTTGTAAACAATATAAATGCTGTATAAATTAGTGAGATCCGCAGGTTAAATACATATTTGTGGTTATAGTAGATCTACTGGTACAACTCCTAGCATCTTCCAAATTCACACAAGTCATAACCCTAGGTATGAAAAAAGTATAACTATGTGATTGATCAGTTATTGATGCAAACTTGGATGCACATTTGAAAGTCACTAATGCCCCAAGTTAGAGTGCATTTGACAGGGGCGAACTGAGGATACCTTCTCACGGTAGGACCATGAATCAAGAGCGGGAAAAGAAAAAGAGGTTTGGCCGAAATCTTGCCACAAACCATGATAGATAAAGACCAAGTGGTTGCAGAATATAAAGAAGATGTAGAACGAATGCCACTGTTAAAAAGTCTGAGGAATTGTGAGCAACACATATATATGTGTGTGAGGGAAAACAATTATTTCCTGCAGATTGTAAAGTATCCAGACAAAAAACATTGCTCAAATCAAAGGAGCAATATGATGTTGATCAGGGACAGGTTCTTTCCAGTACCAAAGCCACAGCCAAATATGGCCTGTCAGTGAAACTAGATGGGTCAGGGAACTATCCCTCAGTATTTGTTAGCCTTGTACCCAGCAACTACATCCTCCCAAGTTCTGTAGACAATTACCCAAAGGGTCTGCCCCATGACATCCAAACAAATCTGCAAGCAATGTGGATTATCACATCCATTGAGTCAGTCACTTCACATCTGAAACCATATGGCCAAAGGGAGGAGAAAGGAGAGAAATCAAAACAAGGTTCTTCCAGCATGACCTATACAGTCTGATTCTAGTATCTATCTGTCCTGTATGTATTGCTGCTAAGCAACAATGTCAACTCATGTATGCTATCCTAGACATGAACCATGAAGATCTGGTGTGGATAGAGCAAGTATTTGGATACCATGCACGGATGGATCCAGGTGGGGGATCCAGCCCTTTTTTTGCTATAGATTATTAATGTAACTGGGTCCAATACCATCAGCACAATACCTGTATCATGCCCCCTCTTTCTCAAGTTTCTGGATCCACCCCTCCCACAGATCTTCCAAAACAAGAGGAGTCACAGGATAGCAGTGGCACACCTGTTATTCCTGTAATCACTGTCAAGAATCTATGGATCGAGGATACTTCAGCCACAAACATCTAGAGTGCCATGACTATTGGTGTAAACATGATACTACCACAATTGTAATTAAAAAGAGTCTTTTCAATAAATCCAAGGTACCACTTGTGAAGAAACCTACAGATCATCTTGGACTTCTGTCTGTTTATCAAATATATGGTATTTTACGATTTCGTATTTGAAGCCCAAAGGTAAACAAGTGATATAACCTAGTCAAAAGACTTGAAAGATTTTTAATATCGATTTATAATAGAGGCGGGCCCAATAATTATAATAGAGGCCTGTTACAGCCACCCGGCTGGCACAACCAGTGACCAGGAGTATAAGGTAAAACTCTTCCCCCAGTCCCTGTTTACTTGATTGTTATTATGGTAAGTTATATTCCCCTCCATATACACCATTTGATAAGGAGCATTTACACTTAACCTGACATAGGTATTTTTGCCTTGAGGGAAACTTTACCATTGACCTACTTATGATGGGGAATGCTATAAATCCTCCACTCTGCAAGTTAGTTTTTATGCTGTGTGGAAATATACACATAAAACCCCTATATTCTTCCACTTATTTCAAACATGATTTTACAGTTTTACATCATGGCATCATGACCCTAACCCTTCGGCCCCTCGGTCCTTCTGCCCTTCGGCCCTGAAGTCATTATTCAGTCAAATTATTATGGCCATTTATTATGGCCATTTATATGCAATTAAACATATTTTAAAGAGTAAAAACCATGAAATAAAGGCAAAGGACCATAGCCAGAGGATTTTTGGTATCGTCCCCCCCTTGGTAGAGACTTACCATCATGGCATTCTTGGTAAAAATGTTATGATTAGGAAAAGAGTAAAAATAAGTTGTTTTTATTATAAATAGACTTCTTGTTGGAAATAATGTTTAAAGTGAGTATATTACCTACTAATAGATTAAGCGATTTTGATACATGGTCCCATGCATAATCTTAAGGTTGGTACCATTTGTACTTCTGTCTACTTATATATTTTGTGTTAAAATCAGTATGCTGGTTGCTCTGGAAACACCCCTTCATCATGTATACCAACTTAAATGACTGGAAAAGTTTTTGAATCAACCAGGTTTTCCTCAAAACTCCAATTTAGAGATATTTAATCATGCAATTCACATAATAATGGATAGATTCATAATTTCAAATGTTTTCATCGGCCATCTTGGACGTCATCTTGAATTTCTCAAAACCCTAATGATGCTAACTGGGCATCATCAAAATTCTGAAAGTAAATGACTTTCTATATCCAAATCAGCTTTGAACTCATTGGAGGAGGGGAGGGGGCAGGGTTCTGCAAGGTTTCTAAGCTGGGTGCTGGACAACCCTCTGTAAAAAGTAGTATCTGATACCTCTGTGAAACGAACATACTTAACAATGATTCTTTATTTGTAGTTGCAGAAGTCGTCATCATGATGCTGTATGTGCTGCTGGCCCACCTCCTCTTTTGCTCAGTGAGGGCTGCTTCTACTGGAGATTGTGGACCTGTCCCCATAGTACCCCATGCCATCCCTCTCAGCGCGGACACCAGGCTACGGTCCAAGGTCCATTACAACTGTACTGAGGGTTACATACATACCGGACGGAGGACAAAGAATGCATGTAGAAAGACTGGCTGGACTGACAACGTTGTATGTTCCCCTGATGGTAGGTAGTGCTATTTTGTATATATATAATTATATATATATATATATATATATATATATATATGTATGGTATCTGACTGGATAACAGTAATATATTTGGAGCAGCGGCAATTGGGGTTATATTATAGCATTATAGCGCTCAGTAATATATATATATATATATATATATATATATATATATATATACACTATGGGTTTTTGTAAATATGTTTCTATTCAATTATGTAATCAATTCTACAAATTATGTGGCCACATTTATATACATATTTGACCAGAATTGTTGAGTGAAATGTTGAGTGAGCTCTCCAAGTGTGGTATGTAAATTATATTCATGTTCTTTCTGACTTCTAGCTTATGTTTCAAAGATTATAAATACTGTGCTGTTGAATTTGAGGGCCAGGTTTTGAATAAGCACCAGTCTTGATGATATATAAATGATGTCACGCCTTGGAGAGAGGGTTTACAAAAGGTAACTAATATTTTACCCTCTTTTAGTTGGCTGTGATGACCCAAACGGTAATACTACACAGAACATCCAGATTCGGGAACTACCAACAATCCGCGGGCACAAGTATCCAGTTGGCACAGTCGGGGTTATTGTCTGCATTCCTGAAGTGACACCAGGTGACAGACTGACTACCTGCTATTTGGATGGCACTGAGTACAAATGGACAGACTACAGGACGATGTGTGACAGTTAGTATTTCTAATTTATTTGACTGATACTTATGCTTCTAGAAGGTCAAAGGATGCTGTAGTGGCAGGCAAGCTGCCTGAGTTTTGTTAATTATATACACTTTCTACAGATGTTTTTTTGTTTGGGCTTTGGCCTCCTTAACCGGATATGTGTTGATGGCTAAGGCAAATGTTATCACTGTCTCCTTCCTTTTAATATTGTGTAATTATATGAAACCAATAATGGTATATGATTTATATAACCACATGTCAGGTGGTGGGGGATGGACTATAGTCTAGTTCTTCCCACGCTCCCTAGGGCTTCCCTACCAACCTCCTTTGTTGTGGTAACCAGCCAGTCCCCTCCATTGTTACTCAACAAGAGTTGGTGTATTTTTTCTTTTCACTTTGTTCTTAATAAAGTGCCTCCTTAACCGGATATGTGTTTATGGCTAAGGCAAATGTTATCACTGTCTCCTTCCTTTGTCATCATAAAGTATAGGTAGGTTCACTAGAAGTCAGCCACATACCTCATGTTAGGGGGGGGGAGTAAGCGCAAATTTTTTGGGGGGACCCAACCTAAAATATGGTGCTCATCATCGCGAACAAGAACATCACATTCGTTTTTGAATTTCAGGACTCTAACCCCCCTCGTCACCCCCTACTTGGGGAGCCAAGTGGGCAAAATGTCAATATTTATATTTAGGTTTGAGTGGAATGCTATACTTACTTTGAGGGTAGGTACCCCCTAATTTGGGTATGCTGATTTCGAATGTGTGTAGAATGATACAGGTGTCGGAACATGGTCAAATTTGAGGTCAAAGGTCAAGGTCACCCCCAAAAAAAGGTCAGATCAGAAAATGTACTTATAGGGACAGTGCTCAGTTAATATAAATAGCAAAGTTTGGTATTTGGTGTCATGATAGATCTATATGAGCTGAACAACCACAGAAAAGTTGTTTGACCTTGGCCAAGGTCAAGGTCATATTTCCCAAGGTCAAACATGACAAAATGGACAAAAAAGTCATATATACTATCTTTCAATAATTGGTACTCATTCCCCAGCCCAAATATAGGGGGGGTAGCCCCTCAGACCAAATAAAAAGTTCGAAAATATCAAATTAATTCAATTTTAATTCATTTTTTCATTCTTAGAGGCTTTCACTCACTTGAACATGCATAAAATCACTTTGGGGGGTAATATAAAAATAGGGTGCAATGAACTGAGCTTTCAAAGTTTCTGAAAAATCCAAGATGGCCGCCATTAGCCATAAATCCCCCTAAATAAGCTTTTTCTCACTTAGAATATGCATAAAACCACTTTGAAATGCAAAATGAAAATAGCAAACACCCCATTGAGCCATTTTTAACTTTCTGAAGAATCCAAGATGGCCGCCATCAGCCATAAATATCCTCAACTAGGCATTTCCTTACATGAAATAGACCGGTAAACCTCACATAAGTTGAATGCCTATATAAGCTGTTCCCCAAGTGCAGTCAAAATCTATGAAATGCAGAGGGAGCCTGGAATTCGCTAAGTGAGTACAACGCCCCTCATCTAAGTGCCCTATAGGCGATGTTTTATATATTACCCGGACGTATGCATATGGAAACTGTAATATAATATGTAATATGTAGTATATGAAATACAACACAACGAGTAGATAATGGTGCTTAACGCGCATGGCTGGATATACCTGCCCCTTTTATATACATATATATACAGTAAGTTTTGAAATCCAAGTGTGGCGGGCTCAGTAGCGTCCCTCGCAAGCACAGTCCAACGCACACCTGGTGTGGGCATTATGAACTACCACGACCCCTGCACGGCAGCGTCTTAGATAAGGGGGCGTGGCATATGAAACAAGGCAATATACACATATAACTGCCAGGGCTCTTATATAGACAATCAAATGAAAGCTTGATTCATTTATGTAGGCAGCCCTTTTGAATGACTTGAGTTTCTCAATCTAAAACAAGAGTGAGCTAGACTTGGCTAACTCAAACCTTTTGATAATCAAAGATGGCCACCATCAACTAACATTGTTTTTCATATGAAATGATCATGAATATAGCTTATTTTCACTCTGCGGGAGCTACTTTTCTCCCTCAAGTAACTGGATTTACTAACCAACTAGCTATGGTATGGATAGAACTAGGAAGCAGAAGCAAACTCTGTTTCCCTCTAATCAATGATCATTTTCATTTTAATTAACATTAAATATTCAGTGGCATTCTCCACTTAATCGACTGCACATATATGCCGTCACTCCTCGGTGTACACAAACTGTGCATTATGGCACCTGCTGGAAATCATTACCGTATTCGACGTAATAAGCGCCCTCCCCCAAATAAGCGCCTCCCCCCCCCCATTTTTGGGGCATTTTTAGACTAGAACAAAGGTTCAAATTTCTTGATTTTGGTGACAATTTAACTCTTAAGTACTAAGAACGCCATGAAAATAATTTTGTATGTGCCAAGGGCGCTTATTACATCGAATACGGTAAAGGTTTTCAGGTGGCGGATTAACACAGCATGTGTAAGACACCTGGATACAATCACTGCGGGTGTGTTTCTGCTCACAGAGCTTACCCATTCAATTATCCACTTCACACAAAGACTAAACACACAAATCGAGTGGCAGGGTAGGATTCAAGAGGCACTAACTAGATTGCTGTGTACACATACTGGTGAACATATATGGCTGTGTCTCACGACCTTGGGTGCCAGCTCTGACCGGGTGACAGCTCTGACCGGGTGCCAGCTCTGACCGGCCTGAATAAAAACAGGTTATTTAGGGCAGATGGAGATAGAATTTGGCTGAAAGGGTTAATGGATGTTATAACTCTTTAAACTAGTCATTACTTGCCCATTTTTATCATCATTTGCCCTAAATAACCTGTTTTTATTCAGGCCGGTCAGAGCTGGTTCCCAGTCAGAGCTGGCACCCGGTCAGAGCTGGTACCCAGTCAGAGACAAAAACATTGGCCCAAGGTCGTGAGACACAGCCATATGGTCTTTCATGTCACACACAGGTTGTTCAAACAGATTCACATCCTGATTGTGGAGTCGACCTTTTTAAATTTGACTTTCTTTAATCTTACCACATGAACACTTTGTTTTATTGTGACACCGTCTGCAAGTCGTCTGACTCTGGCAGAAGTCGGAGAGGGTAATTCAACAATCATGTAAGGTCCTGCATACAAGGGCTGCAGTTTTTCAGGTGTATCTTTAGCAATTCTGAATTTTGGATATACACCAAATTCATAACATTAAAGTCGTGGAGTTTGGTACCTTTGTCCCATCTCTTTTTCATTTTATTTTGTGAGGCCGTGAAATTTATTTCTATTTTATTAGATATTTCATTCTGGATTTTAATTAACTTCAATAGATGTTTTTGCACTGGTATTGAAGTGTCGCTGAAATCAGTCAAGGTTGTAGCTGAGGGTAATTGTCTATATCTGCCATAGATTAGCATATAGGGACTATACCCCAGACTATAAGATGCACTTATATTCAAACCAAACGAGATGGCTGGCACAAATTCACACCAATTTGATTGCATTTTATCTGTGAATGTTCTAAGTGTATTGTATTGTATTGTATTGTAATTTCATTTATTTATCCTGGCAGAATGTTGGCCTAGAAGACCGTATTATACATACACCAGCATTTTCCGATGAGCGGAGGTAATAAAGGGCAAGTAAGCCCTATTAATTGAAAAATAGTAAGGAGATACTCATTTAGGAGTATATCCCTTCTATGTATACCTTACCTAACCATTTTTTATAAAAGTTTATTAGGATTTTGTACTACTAATGGTGTTTCACCATGACTAGGTTAATATACTTGTGTCCTAACATAGGATTTCTCCTTAGAGGAGAAGAAGAGAGGGATAGAACCCAAGTTAGGTAATAACTTGGGTAGGGTAAGAGAAATGTACAGTATCATAGATTTCATGAGAAGATATATATCTCCAGTTAAAGTTAACCGGAGATAGAATTAAATATCCTATATATGTGGATGTGTTTCATAAGAAACACACACCCATATATGGATGTATGTATGCAAGGGCTAAATTAAATTACGGTTATTATATCTTTACTTCAGGTGGAGTGTGCTGGGGGGGGTGCGCGCAAAAGGAACCTTATGTCCAGGGGGGGGGGGGGGGGGGGGGTACTCATCGCTGTAGCCTTGGGATGTCAGGGAAGGCCATAATTTTTACATTATAAATATCATCATTCCACTGCCTGAATTGCTTTTCTTCTTGAATAGCTCTTGTTTCTATCTCAAAAGAATTCCATCTTGTTGCTAGCCTGTACTCTAAGCTTTTCCTGTAAACAGGATTTAATGACCTGGTGACCTTTAATAACCTTTCATCATGAGCACGCGTTCTGATGGGTCTCCTATCAATGAGATTAATGTTTAATGATTGGATGAATGATTTATGAGATAAGTGATATTGCCTCCTGTCTTCCATATAATTTAATTTGGCAACCTTGAGAAGTTTTTCTGTATTTATTGTCCCTCTATGACTAAGTGCAGTCCTTAAAGCTTTGTTTATGGCAGTTTGTATCTTGGAAATATGAGTTTTGTTAGCAGTCATATAGATGATGTCCCCATAGTCTGTTACAGGGAGGATCATTGTTTTAAGGACATCAACTGCTGCTTTCTCTGTCATATTTTTCCTTGAATGCCTGAACAAATATGTTTTATAATCTACATTTTTCTCAAGGATATCAATATGTTTGTTAAAGTTTAACTTATTATCTAGCGTCATTCCAAGGTATTTGTATGTAGGGGCAAAGTCTACTAGGTCACCATTAATTTTAAGGGCTGGTTTAATCCAAGTATTGTCCAAAGTTTTAGTCGAAAAATTCATTGCTTTTGTTTTTTTAGTATTTAATGAGAGTTTGTTATCTAGACACCATTTTGATATTTTTTCTAAGTCCTGATTTATTTTTCTTTCCGTGGTATTGTCTGATGGGGAGTGTCTGATGTATATTACAGTGTCGTCAGCATAATGTTGACAGTCTAAGTGACTTAAGGAAAAATTCATATCATTAATATAAAGTAGAAATAGTAGGGGTCCTAATACAGATCCTTGGGGGACGCCACATGTTAGTATACATTCATTTGAGATAATACCATTAGCCTTGGTTGATTGCTTTCTATTTGTTAAATAGTCAGTGATCAGTGCTATAGCACTTTGATCAAATCCCATTTTTTCAGTCTTTTTTGCTAGAATTTTGTGGTCTAAAGTATCAAATGCCTTTTTGAAATCTAAAAATATGGCTGTTGTACATTGGTCTACATTCAATCCTTGGTAAATCCTATTTGTTAATTTAGTGAGACTGTCTAGTGTGCTTCTATTTGGCCTAAATCCATCTTGGTTTTCATTCAAAAGATTTTCATGATTAAGGTACGTTATAATTTGTTTGTGAATTATTTTTTCTGTTATTTTAGATGGCAAAGGCAATATGGATATTGGACGGAGATTACTAACATTTGAGGCATCACCTCCCTTAGGGAGGGGAGAGACAAGAGCCACTTTCCATTTGTTTGGAAATGTACAGGACTTAATGACTAAATTAACTATATGTGTAACTAAGTAGGGGACTGCTAACATAGCATCTTTAAGTGCCCTGGTCGAAATGTGTTCAACCCCTGAGGATTTGTCTACTTTCAGTTTTTTAATTAATGGAATTATTTCTTCTGGGGTGCTAACCTGAAAACTAAAATTACTATTTGCTTCCTCACCCTGGAAGGTCCAAGGGGAGTTCATATTTCTAGCTAAATTAGACCCTATTTCTGCAAAAAAAGAATTTATATAGTCCGCTGTGTCATTATCTGGAATAGGGGTATTATCTAATTGATTGACTAAGTTAAACTTAATATTTCTAGGCTTGGGATTAACAAGTTCATTTATTGCTTTCCAATAATCTTTTGGCTCCTTCTTATTATTGTTAAACTTTTCCTGGAAATATCCCTGTTTTGCCTCTCTACAGGCTTCTCTTGCTAACCCTTGAAGATAATCAGAGATTCTGCCGTCATCAATGTTTTGTGTCCTTCTATATTTATTTATAGCATAATTTTTATCCTTAATTAATGTTAAGATGTGGCGGTCCAACCAGGGTTTCATTTTTTGCTTAAAGTTGAAGTTTTTTATAGGGCAGGTAATATCCAATAGGAAACTTAGCTGAGTGATATAAATGTCCCATGCTTTTTCCGGGCATTGACAATTTAACATCTCATCCCAATTGGAGTTTTTTATGCCCATTGTGAAGCTATATGTATCATAATTCATGTAGCTCCTTCCAGTGAAGGCTAACCTTTCAATGGGTACATGTACATGTTCCCTCGTCATGTAGATAAGTTCATGGTCACTAAGCCCTGGGGTGATAATACCATTAGCTTTGACATGAGGTGAGTTAGTAAATATAAGATCAATGGTTGTGGGTTCCCCATTTGGGTTAAAATGTGTATTCCCTTTAATTAATTGCCTAAGGCCCAGTGTTGTCATATTTTGTTTTAATTTTTTCCCATCACCCGCGTTAGTGAATTTATAGTTTATGTTAAAGTCTCCCAGCATAATAATTTCATTATTTTGGTAGTGCCTAAAGAAGTGATTTAATTTATTATTGAGAATTTCCAGAGCCACATTGACTTTGCCTGAAGGTGGTCTATATATGTTAAAGATGGATAGCTTTTTATTATTCCCTTTTTTAATTGTAAAAACTTGCATCTCTAAGTCTTCTACACTCACACTATAATCTTCTGAAATGTTTAATCCTATAGTAATATCATCCCTTATATAGGCCATTAATCCTCCACATTTCTTATCAACTTGCCTGTCCAACCTTATAAGGTTGTATCCTTCTATATATAGATGATTGTCTGGAACCTTATCCTTAAGCCAAGTCTCCGAGATTGTTAGGCAATCAATAGATTTATCTCTCATAAATGTAGTAAAATCATCAAAAGTTTCTTCTGAGAAAATACTTCTAATGTTTAAATGGCAGACATGTTGGCCTCCTGACCCCGATAGGCTAAGAGAAGAGATCCTGGTCCCCTACCCATTTGGACTGGCTCCTAACGCACTCCCCTGACCCCAGCACACCCTCCCATATACTTAAGACATAATCCAGGGCTTTGCTTCTGGAGCTACCTGGGGGGGGGTTAAATTTTGGACAAGATTTCATAATCTAGGGGAAGGGGGGGGACGGAAGTGGGGGGGGGGGGGGCACTCTATACGGTAAATAATGTAAGGGATTTCCTACCGTATTCCATGTGAAAATACTTGCTCAATTTTGAATAGACACAGCAATCTGGATCATGGGAGAGAGCCTCGTCAGCAATTAGGAGATTGATTGCATGAAAAGAGAATAATATAGATATAGTAACAGAGGCATAGAGAGGCAGTTTATAGTGACAATCATTTACAAATGTAAAGAACACAGGTGAAATAGGTGCAATTTCTATATTTAAACTAAGTAAATTACATATTTCCCACGTATATATTCACCATAAGGGATTAGACACTTGGCCTTAAGGGCTTAGAAGTCCAATGTTCATAAAGTGTCTGCTGGTACATTGAGTACTCTATGTTTGAATCCTTTTCAAGTACCGGTAAATATTACCGGTAGTAATTCCTTAAGGGTTTAAGCGTTTAGGCACTGTTTCCTTATGGGATAAGTGTTCACTTTATGCCTTTCAGTATACAGGTGATATACATATAACATAAATTTCATAGTGCATTTAAACAGGCATCAAAGTATGAGGCGAATAAATCATATGAGTCCGGGCTAGTTACCCTAGGTATGATTGTCGCTCTAACCTGTGTATTATATCAATGTGTATGGATTGGGTGGGAGGGGGGTGTTAGGTTACTTTAAATTGTTATTGTGGAAATTTTGAATGAAGTATTACTTAACTAATAGGAATAATTATTTATTTAAGGTATTGTCTGTCCACATAATCCGGTGTAGTGAAATTTACACTTTATACCTATATGTGGATAGCCAATTACATGTTTAACCAATTAGATATCTTCAATATTACATGCCTAGTGTTAATTACACGGTATGGCATTATAAAATAATATTACTAGTTACAAGCCGAAGGATATAGACTCATGCTAAGTGCTATTGACACTGTATTGCATAGAGGTAATACTATATGGTCCGTTGTTGATGGTCTTGTAATTACCCGGTAGGCTGTCCACCAGCGCTTTGTACTACAGTGCATGTGTACCGGGGTGATGGCATGTTTCATAACACGATCGAGTAGATTCTTATATTATTGTTAATCTGTTAGGGATGAAGAGGGGGGGGGGGGTCTGTTAGTTATTATGTGCATACTTATTTATGTTAGTGTTATTAGTCTGTATTTGCCATTTTCCTCCTATTGGCCAGTATACTATTGGCTATCATGTAGCCCCAGGTCTTCTTCGTATTGGAGCTAGGGTGAAGGCCATCCCACAGTAGTCTGTACCTGTCGTAACGATTCTTGCCCTTCAAATGATGCACCGTGCTCTGCCACCAAGGTCCTATTACGCCTGATTCCTCGTTTATATTGACCAGGGCTATATTTAAATGTCTCATGGCCTCGTTTACCACTGCTTGTTGGAGAGGGTAAGGGTTGAGGATTATTGGTTGGCCGTTAATAGGTCTGCCATGGATCTGATTGTATGTGATGAATTTCACCCCTACTAGCTGAGCGAAGGCTAATGGAGGAGACTGGGGATGATTGGTTATGCTAGCTTTGAACTGTTCATATTTTGAGGTCATGACCTCTACTAGATTGGCTACCTCTTGGAAAACTGGTGTTATTGTGCCATTCGAGTTCTTATGTGATAAGTTATTGATTCCAATGGCTACAATCACAAGGTCATAGTTGGCTGCGTCAAGTTCCGTATTTACCCAAGGTAAAAGTGACTCAATTGTCGTACCAGGTTTGGTAATTACCTTGATCTGGACGTCTTGGGGGGTGCCTTCCTTATAAGCCGCGGCTTCTAGGCGCTCAAAAATCTTGTTTTGAAGTCCTCCTCCCCTACTATCCATGGCTACCAATACGTTAAACATAGTGGCATGTGAGGTCTGACCAGCTATATAGGTGCGTGTGTACTGCGTCAGTGTGAGAGCCGGAGTGGCAGTGGCGGGGTGCAGGCAGCAGTGGTTTTGAACGGGCGGGCGGCCCCAGGGGGGACACTACCGACTAAAAAGTTCATAAAAGCGTAACCCAGCTTACCATCGTCCAATTTATACCGAGCTGGCCGGCCATCGTACTTGACTGAGTGCTAATAACTGGATATGCTTTTCATCGTTACTTCTAGGGTCAGTAGGTGGGTGACGCTGTACGGGGTGTTAGTTTCCCGTACTTATGGCTGTGATAGCTACCCGTACCTTTTGTAAAGACACCCCACAGAGGTTCCTCCCTGGTCTATCTGCCGCGAAGTTCTTTTCTTTATCCATCAGAGTGAGCCCACTGCCGAAGTTGATGTCCTCTGTGGCCTCAGCCAGGTCAAGGTCATCTGTAGAACTTAAGAAGTCACGACACTTTGGGTTTAGGGTGAATTTGGAGAGCTGTAGGGCCTCCAGGACCTCCAGCTGCCGTTCTTCCTCCCAGTTGGCATTGCCCTTGACCCCTTTCATATACCTCTTTGCCTCATATGGGCAGTCCGTGCATAGAATCTTGGCTGCAAGTCCTTCTTCTTTTAAGGCAATTGCTGCCTGGTGTTGAAACCCCTGTTCTACGCTCACATAGTAGAATCCATCGTACTTCACTTTGGCCTCGTACATATTTGATAAGACACTATGTCTTGATTGAAAGGCGATAGCGTTGTGCTCATCATATCTGACGGTCTTTATGGTGGATAGTTTCAGGGGGTCAGGGAGGGTGTTCAGGGTGTCGTTCGTATAGGATTGGTTATCAATCACTACTGCTTTAGAGGTCAGCTTAACGTTGTGTTGTAATGCCTTGGCATTGGCAGCCACCACTTTCAAGTCCTTGAATGCATTTTGTTGGGCAAAAGTCATGTCGTCACCCACTGACAGTCCATCCCATTGCCTCATGTCTCTCAGCTTTTTCACGTTCTTGTATAAAACCCCTTTGTGCTGTTGTTTGAGGAATGTAAACATGATAGGGCGGGGGCTGTTGTCCCTTGGTCCTCCAGGGGGGGGGCGACCCATCCTGTGTACATCAGTACAATCTGCAGCTGTTAGGCCCGTACCAAGGTCCGAGAGCAGAGCATTGAGGGCCGTGATTGGTGCTGGGTAGGTGGACTCTTTGACCCCTCTCAAGATAATCTTACACCTCTTCTGGAATACTAGGGCTTCTTCTTTGTCCCTTTTGAGTTGTTTGATAATAACTCTGTTTGTATTGTTTTCACAGATGAGATCATCACACAAGTTTTCCAACTTGTCAACCCTCCCTTTGAGTAGTTCAAGATCGGTTACCCTCTCTTGGATCCCATCAATGTCGTAGCAGTTCTGCTCTATTCTCCCACTGTGGGCATTGATGCTGTTCAGCATTGCTGTTATATGAGCCCCCGACTCTTGATGCAAGCCTAGAACCTTGTTTGTATTAGAGATCAACACATTAAGAGTGTCGGTCATGGCGGAGAATTTGTTATAAAATACTCCCTCAAGCTCTTTAATAGTCTTGGCACCAGGGGCTGGCACAAGAGATCCATCTACTTCAGGTGGGCGTGGGAAGGGTTTTGTTACCTTGGGAGGTGAGGCTGAGGGCATAAAGGCAGCTATCCTATTAAAAAGGGTAGTAACCCCCCCAGCTTCTGCCAAGGGATCCGTGTTTGCCTCCGCCATGTTGCTAAGTATTTGTCAAAATTCAAAGTTATTGCAGTTAAGACCTTGAACTATTAGTATGTCTAATGTTGCAGTATGATTAGTGTTACTGCCAATTGATTTAAACACCTACGAGTGTTATTGACAGTAGTGCCGGCGGTATCAGGTATGCAGTGACAGGTATGCGGATATGCAACAGGTGTGTGTAGTGGTGTAAGTATGGGCAAGTACCCTTATTCACGCTCACTCTCTCACCTGTGCTCCTGTGGGTATGTATATTCCTGTTCTAGAAGATCCAAATGCTATTTGGTGGCTGTGTTAGTACTAACAGTTGATATCCATGGTACTAGCAGTGCATTCCTTCCTGGTTAGAAGGTGTTCCTGCAGTAGGATATCCTTATTTCTAGGTGTTAGCGAGAGCGCCCCGGCGTGCACGTCCGTCCTACGTGGTGGCCATCTTGCAATCCATCCAAGTGACTGTACAACTGATTGATTTGCACGTTCAACTAAACTATAGGTCCTACTTTGATGAAGTTTACACACATGGGTGAACATGCCTTTGAAGGCAAGACCATCATCACTGTATACACGGGCTGGTAGGCCATATCTACAGATGAATTTATCAAAGAAGTCATGGGTTGTTTGTTCTGCTGTGATTTTCTTTGATGGCCAAGCCACTACAAATCTGCAATAAACGTCCACCGCTACTTGGATATATTTAAAGCCTCTTTTTGTTGTATGGATTGGTCCTATTGTATCGATTTCTATATGTGCGAATGGTCCTGGTGACCGTTCATGCAACGTCATGGGTAATGTCAAGGTTTTTTCCCATATTTTGAAGCCAAACATTTGTGACATGTATTTACATGGTTATGAATGTCCACGTTCATAGTTTGCCAATACATGCGTGGTCTTATCACACTAGTTAGTTTAGTTATACCTATGTGAGCACCCAATGGGCCGTCATGTAGATTATGTAATATTTTCAAAGTCCAAGCGATCGGTATTACTATTTACCAATTGTGGTTCCAAAGTGTGTTCAGTGTCAATTTTCCCTGTGTATCTATACAAGATTTTGTCATGTATAAAGTATTGGTCGTGGGTAAGTAGGATATTTCTAGCCACGCTGTTATTCTCAGGTAGCCTTCTATGTTCTATGTAATTTATGAGACTTGAACAGAAGTTGTCTTACTTTTGGGCTGCTGCCAATTCATCACAAGAGAATGGTGTTCTATAAATAGACAAGACATCCTTAAATATAGGTTCTCTGAACTCCTGTGACGGACTTACTATTGCCTTTATCCGTCTTTTGGTTGCCTTGGAACTGGTAACCATGGGTCGTTTAGACTGTTTGAATTTCATGGTCTCTTTTGATTTTTCAGGGTAGTTGAAACCATCTGTTTGGTCCAATAATGGGGTAACATTAGGATCGTCAATATTTTGTCGTAATTTCTTAATTTGTGCTCTTGTGATTGCATTAAGGGTCTCACCCTTGATCAAAATGGATTTTGGTCCGTAAATTCTAATAGGATAATTTTCACAATTATCATCTTTCTCAAAGTATTTGATGGCATGAACAGAATTAAAATGTGTGTTCTTGAATGATTTCCTATAACCCCAGTCTCTTTTTGTCCCTTTATAGAATTTCCATGATTTCTTTTCAACCAGGCGAAGTTCTATAGGCCATGATACTAACAGGCGTATAATCACTCTTTAAATCTATTCTATGGGTATTTTCAGTAGTCATTGTCAATTGGTTATCTTTTATGATGAAAGTGTCACGATTATTATCTAACGATGTTCTCAACTCTGCTTTTTGATTAACTGTCAGACCATTCTCGTCGATTATGTAATCACAATCGTGGGAATCTATAGGTTCCTCCTTTAAATCATCGGGACCCATAAAGTCGTCCTCTTCCCGCAGGAAGTACAAACCAATTATGGTGCCATATCAGTGCCATAATCACGCACCGTTTCTTTATCGCCTTGTTTTCGGTGTGCCGCACCCTTTTCCAACTTGTCAATCGATACACGCGCGAATCTAGAGACAAAGGCGTTGTAAAATTTTGCCATGTCCTCGGAGGGGTCTACCATTTGATAGGCTTGGTAATAGTCCAGGGCTTCATTTTTTAAATATTGGGCATATCCATCTAAGTAGTATCTAGCATGGTGGATTGAGCGTGCATAATTTACATACGAATCAAAGTGGTCTTTTGCTGACAGCATGACCGTCGGTTTTTGATATATTTCTATCTTTCTACCCAATAGTTTAACTGCCTCTTTGTGTTTGTTACATGTCAGATTGTCATTTGGCCTGTCTTTATTATGATCTATTTTGGACAAAAGTCTGCTTTCCATATCCTCTGCCATTGAAGCTCTCTGTTTTAAGAACTCTATTTCCCTATTATTCTTGGCAAACATGGCCTCTGGGGTGCCAGGTGGTGCTGCCTTTGAGTTCCTCTAAATCTGCTCTTAATTTGATGGACTCTTTGCTAGACTCTTAGAGTTTATCTTCATTGTTGTTGCTCTTCATGGCGTGCCTATAATTTTTCTAATTCGGCTGCTAATGCCACGATTTTGCCGTTAGCCTGGTCTAAATCTTTAGATTCTTCCATTTTTGTGACAGAGTCTGAGACTGACCAAAAAGTGTTGTTGTTCAAGTCTACCAAACCTAACAAGCTATTAGCACTAGTGTCAGTATGTAAATCAGCATTATTGTCTAATGTTAGTATTTCACTGGATTCCGTCTTATTTGAACCCAAGAATTTTACCACACTATGCATTGCGTCACTTATCTGTTGTTTGCATTCTGCGTCAATTAGGTGTTTTCTGAACCCGGTCGGCAATCTTCCCCTGATTGGCTTGAAGTTACTAGGTGACCTAGATTCTGCAGACCCTCATAGGCCTTTTCGGGCAGTCTGCCTTTCAACTTCCGGAGCTTGTCCTTGTAGTCTGGATCTTGTCGTGACTTCCAGTCAAGCTGCCTGGACATCGGAGATGTTCATACTCGCCGACGGCTTTCTAAGGTAGTTTACACCCACACAAAACGACACCTTCTCTACCTCGCTGCTTCATGAGAAGCACTCAAGACCGTCTGTTCTCCACCACATGTCATATCAGGCCATCGTCAATTAGCATTACACTAATATCTGAGATTTCATATGCACTATAGTAAGTAACACTACAATCGGCAATTAGGTGTGTAGTTTGGGTTTATTGTACATATAGCATGCGATGTTCTGCACCTCGTACCCTACCCAGCTCTCTCTGTGTAGCCGGTAGTGCGCGCTCCTTATATATATACAAATGGTAGTGGAGGTAGCAGGTAGCAAGTCTGGAAATGCATTGTTCTCGACTTATAGGCGGCGACAATGCAATGGTTTATGAAATCCTTGTAAAGTACAGGTTGATTAATAGCGGTTAAGCGTTCATAATATCACAGCGGTGGATTAGTGAATAGTGGGCAGTGGTTGGTATCTATTTATATGTCGTGGAGAAAACCTAGAAATCTCTGAAGCAAAGTATTTTCGAAGCATTTGAGTAGGAGTATTGGGGGATGACCCCCTACTCTCTCCTCTAGAGGAATATTGGGTTACTACATGGATATATTACTTGAAGAAAATTTAGAAACTGGGTCATCCTCTACAGATATCTGTAGAATAAAAAAAGGCTTGTATAACCATTATTGTATGTGAAATTGAGAACAAGACAAATAAGCAACAAATTACATAGGCCAAGATTTCATGCAGCCTTCCACTTGAGATGTGCAGCTATCTAGAGGCTTAGTATGTTTTCTTTCACATCCCTTTGCAGGAGATACCTGTGGAATAGCTCCCAAACCCCCTAACTCTTACCGTACTGCTGGAGGAGTAGAAGCTATTCCACACAGCTGGCCTTGGATGGTCAGACTGCTGAACAGCACTGGTCACCATATCTGTGGTGGTTCTGTCATCAACAAGAGGTGGATAGTGACTGCAGCACATTGCATGTAAATCAATTCTCCTACAATATGCATATTGCCAATTTTAGAAACGAATGGGAAATTTGAATATTTTTACATTATGTGTTATGCCCTTCTGTTGATGTATCCACAAAATGTTAGGGAATCTGCAATGGACATCAAGACAAACATTTCAGAACTGAACAAATAGGGGCTAATGGGATAGCAGATGAGCAAATAGCACAATTTACATGCCGTAAGTACTGGCGGTCAGATATTTATATAAACTTAATCCCCATTTTGTAAATCATGCACACAGTATGTTGATAAAAACTATCCACTGTGATTGTACAAAAGCATTTAACTAAAATATCCAGGGAAAAAAGAATTGAGCTAAGCCAAGGTGTTATTTTCTTTACTCTCTTTACAGTAAAGACAAACCATACACTGACTTCAGCATCATTGTGGGAGACCACCATTACAAGGTTCTAGAGTCATCTCAGCAAAAACTTGAGCTGGCCGGGATCATGAAACACAGATCATGGAACAAGAGAACTATGGAAAACGACATTGCAATGCTCTTCCTTGCTGATGACGTTGAGTGGACCTATGCTGTGAAACCAATCTGTCTACCACAGGACGATGTGACAGCAAACACCACCTGTGTCACTGCTGGATGGGGTCGAACCACATGTATGCTTATAGATATCAAGTAATCACAGACTGAAAATAGGCCTTGATAAAGTATTCTCTAAGATGGTGTAAAGCAGAGTAAGGAGTGGATGGCTATTATGTACTGCCATAATTTTACTCTTTATATAATTCTTCATGTGCATTTCCCCCTTTGTGTGTCTGTCTGCCTGTCTGTCTGAGTAGTTTCTTATACCTAAGTAAGACTAATAGAGTCATAAATACTTTTGCATTATAAACTTTGGTTTATCAAACTCTTTATATACTGTATTTTTTGTGTATTTGGCAGATAATGGAATTGTAAGCCCTGGGTTGAGAGATGTTGAGGTGCCTATTGTAGCCGATGATCTATGTAAGGCTGCTGAATGGTATAATAAAAGTGTCATTTCTTCCATCATGGTCTGTGCTGGGTACCCAGAGGGCGGAAAGGATTCATGCACAGTGAGTTCAACATTTAATCTAACCCTTTAACAGTTTATGAATTGAATGATACCTCAATACTCATGTACATTTGTCTACATGATTCACCAATGTAGTGCATTGGTGCCTCATGCCTATATATAAGGAATATATCAATGCAGCATGGGGCATGAATGCAACACAATTATTCAAAATACATTTTACAGACAATCCAAGAGACTACATGAACAGATTTGATCCCTTTTAGAAGAGATGTTTTTGTTCTAATTTCAAGATTATACTACTTTTATTATGGATTCTATTATGAGCTTTAGTTCATTCCAGTGGTCATTATTAAACAACAGGAGGGTGGTTAAATTTGTGTGGAAGCACAGACACTTTTGTTCACCTCGAAGATGGGTAGAATTTGTTTGCGTGTGCACACATTTAACTATGATAATGAGTGGACTCTGTGCAATTAGTTGACAATAGCCTTCTATGCCTTCCCTAACACTTTGTCTCTTTTATTCTTCTGAATAGCACTAGATCCCCGGGTCCTCCTCACCTCTTTCTTCTTTGTTTGATCCTCACACATATTCATTATTTCTAAATAGTGGTATTCCTTTGAATTTCTTTTTTTATTATATATTAGGGTGATTCTGGCGGTCCCTTGATGTGCAAGGATCAAGGGGTGTATCGACTCTATGGTGTGACCTCCTGGGGTGACGAATGTGGCAAGCCTAAGAGACCAGGCATCTATGTCAGGGTGCACACCTTCTTGGAATGGATCCACAATATCAGCTCAAGTTAGTACATGTTTAATATTTGATAAGAATTAACTCTTGATTTAATGCACTATGCTCATTATTAATTATGCTTTGTGGCCATGATGCATGAATTCATCACTTCATATATCTAACCTCTACAGGAAATTAAGTAGATAAAAGTATAATTTGGTTTCTCACAATATTGTAGAAATAGAACCAAATGTATGCCCAAAATCATACAATGATAGCTAGACAATTTTTGGCTAAACATAATGCGGTGAGAGTGCAGGGGTTTGCGGCGGGATCCAAGGGAACTGTTCAGTAGGTGGGGCAGTGGATCCTGTTGGCCCCGGGCAGCCACATGAGGGGACACCCGTTGTGCAGTGCCACTGCTATATGAACGACACCATGCAGCAGGTCGTCAGTCAGGCTTGCAGTCTTGCAACTTGCAGCAACCAGAGGTTTGATGTAACATGCTTACCCAGACCTTAGATGGGGTGAGGCAGGAGAGCTCAGGAAATGGATGGAATCTTACCTGTTACTTCAAGGGTTGTTTGTTCAAAGGCTTTTGATAATCCAGGCATGATCATAAATCACCATTGACCCCATGCAGCGTGAGTGACCCCCACAAATAGTGCCCTTTCAACCTGCCTTGCTACCAGTAAACAGTTCTTGATCACCTGTCATTCATGATTGATATTGACCAAATGCAAATGGTTCATACAATTTATATGCAACTGTTACTGCAGTTCTTGTGAGAGCATTATTCTAAATACAATTATTCTGAAGAGAATTAAATAATCCATGCATCATAAGTATGACTAGAATGTATAAAACAATATTTAAAAAAAAAGAAATTCTAATTGTTTTTACAACAAAAATCATTGAATCTTATA
>CANHQG010000328.1:0-45830 GCA_947462335.1 Harmothoe impar
TGATCGGGATGTAGGCCTACAGGAGTACCTGCTATTAATTCAGATTTTCCACTTCATTTATATATAAAAGCATTTTTAAATCCTCTGATTCATTGGATTTAATCTATCAGACCTACCTGTGATGAAAATAATAAAAATATGCATACTTCAAATCAGATTTTGCCTAAAATAGGGTCAGCTGTGAAGGATATATTGTGATAAAAGTGTCTAAGAGTGCCTAGAAATTGACTAATTGCCATGAAATTACCATATTTTGACCTAAAACATACCTTAAAATGCCTTTTATTCAGAAATCTGACTAAAACCTGAACTAATTAACTTTGGAACTAAGGGAGTGGTCATTTTTTAACAACAGGGGCGAGTTGGTGGCTTTAGGGGGGGGGGGACCAAAAAAATGTGGACCCTTTGAAGGGGGGGGACCAAAAGAATTTGGACCCCTCTTGAGGGGGGGACCAAAAAAATTGCACTCCTTTTTTAATGAAAAAGCCCGCGTGTTACTATAGCTCAAAGGGGTCGGCCGCAATGAATTTCAACTTGCCTGAGGGGGGGGGACCAAAAAAATTTCGACCCCTCCTGTGGGGGGGGGGGGGACCAAAACAATTTCGACCCACTTGCGCGAAAATCCACCGACCCCCCCCCCCCCCCCCCGTTGTTAAAAAATGACCACTCCCTAAAGTTCATACATTCTACATTGCCACTAAGAAAAAAATAGGAGGAGAAAATACATAAAAATGTATAATATGCTTCACTATCAAAATAGATTAGATGCATTCAATTTGTCCAATTTGTTACATTCTTGGCTGCTGGATCTGTAGTAGGCATGTAACGCCACTTTCCTTAATAACAGCAGAGACTAGCAGAGTAAATAAGTAGAACTATGACGTTTGTACACGTCTGTTTCGCTTGAAACCAAGGGTCAGGCCTCAGCCTCAGGGATAATCACCAGGTCAATACTAAATGACCACACCCACTCAAAGGTACCGTTTACTTTGCCTTCACCAAAGCCAAGGTGGCCTGTCCAACTTTCAAGCTACACAACTACTGTTATTAAAGTGATTCAAAGCAAAACTTACACTCGCAAATGTCCCTGATCCGGACAAGGACTCTTTGCTGCCGATGAAAATGTTTGATTTGGACTTGGACTTCTTAAACATGGTGATTCAGGTAAGTGTTGTCTATTTTGTCTGCTTCTTCCCGCACTCAGTCGACCATTTTGTTGTTTTGCTTATTGCTGCCTGAAAGTGAAAAACAGAAGCACCAGCAGCCTCGTACGCACCAGCCCCAGAGTTAACGGACGCTCGTCTGTCGATTTTGAAAATCCAGAGCAGCCGACTCGTACTCATGAACCAGGGGATTAGCGGCTTACTCAGGAATGCTCCGGAGTGAGTGGGCGGCCAGTCGCATGCGGCTAGTTTCCAAACGCGCCCAATGCCTGGAGTAATATACTAGTTACCAAATATTCCGCCAGCTGGCGACATCGCTGTGATATCGCTGTGTTAGTTTCTAAATGTACCGTCTGGGGGCGATATAGTCGCTTCATGAGATCTTCCCGCCAGCGAAGTTTGACTTTGGAATAACCCCGGAGGGTACTCATGATCTACTCATGAGGATGCGGGAATGCGAGTATTTCACACTATAGGCTCCACCCCCAATCCACTCATGTGCACTAATGTGTTCGTGAGCCAAGTGTCCATCCTGCTGGGAGATTCAGTTGCCTCCGCACCCTCGTCGAGCATTATCACTCTCGCCTGCAGGCGTTGTAGAAGATCCCCGTCAACGAATTCCTTACCAATTACCAACCGAAATGGCCCTTCCGATACCGTCTGCGTCTACCTGTCAAGGGGGCTTTAAGGTGCGTAACCCTTTTCTCATCTACACATAAGTAATTAAAAAAAATGCTAACCCGACCTTCCCTAGTATTCAACACAAAATGTTATGTTAAGCATGCATTAAATATGAGCCCAAGCTGCTACTGTAAAAAACTCGCAAATAAGCCTAACTCGCGTATAAGCCACACCCCTAACTCTGACAAATTATATAAGCTTCAGAGGGGGTCTTATTATTGCGATTTCGGTGCTGTAGTATACTAATTAAAAGTGTCGTGTAAGCCGCAACCTATATAGGCATGTTTGGCATCACAAGAATTTACGGTACTACTTTTTAAGGCATAATTCAGTCGTTGGTCCAGCTTTAAATATTTCCTTTCATAGTGGTAACTGCTTACCGAAGTACCATTGTCATTTTTCAGCCGTTTGTCATCGACATTGACATGGCTACCCAGGATGTCCTCAAAATCGTGCCCGACGACGAGTTCTTGGTCCTATACATCCCATTCATTGTTCATCGGCTGGGCAAGCGTCATTTGACTACCCGCCAGGTTCTTCGTGGATGCCGGAACGTCATGGACTTAATTCGGTCGCGAGCTGCTTGGCTAATAATGGATAGACTCTGTCCTCAATCATGGATAGTTTATCATATCTGTGATAAGCGCCGTAGGCCCCTTATGTGAGCCATACTTTCAATGGACCTCCCTGATTGGGTCGGGGCATTAATCTAAACAGTTACTCTTATCGACATCAATTGCCCTTAACCGGCGTATGCTTAATGTATACTCAATGTATGTCTGATGCAAATAAAGCGGTAAGCAGTAAAGTAACACAGAGAGTACTTTTTTTGTTACACTTTAATTTTTTATCATCATTTTGCTCTTAATGATATCATAATAAGTATCCTTTAATTGTCGCCCAATCATATGTCATGTCCATGCCCCCCACCCCACCCTACTTCCCTTTCCACAGCACATTTGGCAGACTCCCTCAGCACTATAATTTTATCACATGAGCATTAATATCAACCTTATGTCCCCTTCTTCAGAAGCTGCTCTCCAGTTATCATACATACATGATGGTCGTTCAGCACAAGTTCACTACCAGATCCCCTCCAAGAAATTTAAATGTTGCAATACCTATACTATCAGATTACCCAATATGGTTTATCCATATATTGTCTAGGTATTGCTGAAATCTGATGGTTGGAGAGGATTTTGCTACAGTCAGCACTTCTTGAAAGATACGGTGTTTCACTGGAACCTTGTATCCACGGGAGGACGGTGGTCAGCCTCCTCCAGGCGGGGCATGGTGACACCCCTTCCCGACAACACACTGACCTTCCTCCAGGGAGGGGGGGGGGGGGGGGGGTGTCCAGTGGGCAGCCCTCCCGTGGTTGCTAGGGGCGACCACCGCCTGCGGCCTACTCCCTCCAGTTCTCCTTGCCTCCTTAGCGAGTCATCATCCCTGTAATGAAGCATGCAGGGGACAGCTAGTATTACATCACCGAGGCACTTCATAGCCTCTTAGTGTAGTGTATCATTCGTTCCCATGCACTCAGGCGTCATCGCAACCCTTTTGAGCCCCCCTAGACCCCTTGTAAATGGCCATTTTTATGACTTTTAATCGTATAGGCCGTAGGTTGAGGATATTCGAAAAAATATACACAAATAAAATAAATCTAACAACAACTAAATTAGCCTCCATTTTAAAACCCATCACCTAAAACTAGTGGTATGCTAAGTCAGAAGCATAGTTCAAGCATACTTATCACCAAATTATTATGTCCCATTACCTTGATATCCTTAATTGATGTCAAAGGTCACGAAAACAGTTTTGGCTTATCCTGGTTTTTGGAGTGATTTCTACAATATTTTAAGTTCTAAATTAGGGTTTGTGGGACAGTGTAATCCATTGGTGTAGGGATCAACTGCCTTGGATGATATGTTATGTATTTAACCCTACAACAAACTATGTCTATTTGTTATTTATAATTAATATTAGTATTTTGTGTGCTTATAGCTCTTAATGTGTCATGTCATAAGTCACGCACCTTTATTATCCGATTGTCGTCCCGTCTGCGCCTACCACTGACGTGACTACCCAGCATCCCCTCCTGTTGCCCATCTTCTCCAGCCGTATGGATCCTCTTTCCCAGCACGTTAGTCCCTGATTCACCAGAGGTCCCCATACCCTCATCCGTCCATCATCTTTCAAACATCTAAGGCGGATAACATTTATTGTTGCATAAACTTTCCTCAGCAGCCCCAGGATCCGCTCATCCCCACGAGTGAAGTGTACTGCAAACGGCTGTTAAAAAGAGGGGCCATCGTGACATCAATAATGCCATGCATTCCCATCATTCAAATAAATTTATTTATCATTTCAAGAGTGGCCTTTCTTAAATATGTAATTCTTCTGAGAGGTGTCAGGCCCATGTGAACTACATTGTACCGTGCTTATAAATGATAGACAGAGACCATATGGTATTTGCCTTATGCCACAGTACTTATAATCCCGTGAGCATTAACATCAACCTCCTCACTAGTGGCCTACATTAAATATGTGATTAAACTCAGAAGCTTCGATCAGGCGGCAAAGCGTCCTTCTCTATGTTAAATATCCACCTTCTTCCTAAATGCTATAGACTATATACTTGTTGCCTGTGTCAATAACATGTCAATAACTTATCATCTGACGGAATCTCCCCGCAATTGTGATAGTGCATAAACATATGGCCTTGGATAATAAATGGCCGTTCATTGTCCTCTCACCTTGAAAATAGCATCCTCGCATACAACTACGTCCTCCTCCGTGTTCATTGTGCTTATAAAGTACTCTCCTGTCTCTCTGTTACTCCTACAGCCTGATGTGTGCATCTGACAACCCTTGTACTAAGTTTTTGGAATTCACCACCATCTCCCCGACAGCTTTTTCCTTAATACCCCCTTCCCATGGGATCTCGTGTCAGTGACTGTATTATAGTGCCTAATGACTGCCCATTTATCTTATTATCTGATCTCGATTGTTTGTTATGATTCCAGTCCCCCACTATGCGCTATACGGTAGGGGGTGGGGATCACCCTCCAGGGCGCTATATGTTCATATTTGGTGCCCTCCACTTAATATGGACCAAAGCCTCCCTTTTCATTATAGCTTGTCAACACATCCTTGTCGTAAATTGAAATTTAAACGTTCCCACTATAGATTAAAGATAACAAAGTATCATAACTCTTTTTGGGGTAAAATTTATTCTTGAGTAATAACTTATACTATATACATATATACACTGTCGCGTCCACGGGTCCGCGTCCACTATGCCTCCTCTGAAAATTGAAATGCACACAGACTTTAAATTGAGGTTATAACGTCATTTATAGCATTGCTAGTTCTTAGGCATAGCTCTCACTAAATTATTATTATTACCACCACTACTCATTCCAATACCTATATTTCCTGGCTCCTATTTCTAACAAAATGGCTAACATGGCTATTCCATAGGTGGGTGAATATTTAATGAAGTCCATTATGCTTTATTAAAATTCGTACCTAGTGGCGTCCTGCTTCTCGCCATAGCATTTGTAAAAATAAGGCGCCACTGAAATGTACAAAATTACATTCGCTATAGATTTCTAACATCTCAATTTGGGTATCCTTACAGTAACAGTATTACACTATTTAGTACATACAGGCAGTATGCACAAATTAAGCCCAACGTTGAATCTAACATATAATTTACTCTGACAATCATTTATAAATCTTGATTCAATCTTCATCGCCACAGGTTAATGACTTCAATAACCTGTACTGCGTTTTTTTTTTGCCTATCCTCGCCCACGTCCAATACAATACAATCACATGTAATAACCAATACTCACATCGTAAGGAGAATGTAGGCAACTAGGCCCCACGTGTGGCCTAGTGCTTCTTGGAGGCGCTCACGGGCTACCTCCCGCCCCAAGTGGCCCAGCGCCTCTCCCACCCCTCTTGCCACTGTAAAAATTAAAATTGAACATGTACTGTGTTTAAGGCAGTGGGTATATCCGCTTGTCAAATTCTTAATAATTAATTTTTCTGTTCTGATTCGACATTTTGTCTATGTAAGGGCTATTCATCCAGTGTAGTAGTGCCTTAGGCTATACCATGGGTTGTAGAAACAATGGAAACTTACACTCCAATATGTGATGGGCCACGCCCACCTCCCCTTCCTCCTCCTCCTCCATTACCATGTCCACAACTGCATCTGTAAATACACACATCTTATTTACTCTTATAGTCCTTAACAATGTTAACATTAATGGTACGCCCTTAATGGTAGGAAATCTTACGGGTAGGGGGTGGGTTGTTACTTGGGCCGAGGCTTCTAAATTTTCAAATCCTGAAAAGTGACTATCTGTATGCGCCGCCACCCCCCCCCCCCCCCCCCGCCCACCCCACCCCACGACCTGCCAAACCATCACACCTCTCTCCACACAACCCCCTCCCCTCTCAGACACGCCCCTCCCCCCTTTCCCCTGTACCTTAAAACCCGGTTACTTAGGAAGAGTGTGCCATCAAACATTGCCTGCCTACATCACCTTCACCAGTATTCACAATGGCCACCAATTTCTTCAGTAGTCCTGATAGTGAATATATTAATATGTCAGAAAGTGATGGCGATAGTTTAGCTAGCTCTATATCTTCTGACCAAAATCAAGACGATTCTAGCACGGTTGCCCTACAGGGCTCGGATACAGACGAGGAGATGCCGCCCCTGCTGCCCATCGGCTACATCGATCCTCAACCACTTCAAGACCATTTCTCGGTATAGTTCCAATTTCCATTTGAATAGGGCTCACACCAATCTAGCGTCTGCCATTTTTGGACACAATTTACTGGGAGTGTAATGCCAGCGACTAAAATACTCAGAAACAGGGACAACCCTTGTCAAATCATGTCTATTATTTATATGCTCAAATTTGTATGACATCTATAGTTTTTTTCTCAGTAATGTAGTGTCATTTGCTATCACTTTGCAGGCCTTTCCCCTCAGACTAGGGCCTTCACTTGAGCATCTCCTCGTCCAATCTCCTCACCAAAATACGTTTTACCTAGAGGTGGAGCTACTTCGAACAGAGGCTGGAATACACAGTGATGTCTACATGGACGTTCGCAATGGCTGCACTCGTGTGCAACCTGGTTGGCGTTTTGGATGGTTGTTGCTTAAGCCTACCACGCCTGGGTGCTGGCAGTGCATAGCTATCATGGATGCCGACTTTAATTTCATTGGGACCTTACCTTGTCCCTCCTTCAATAGTCGTGGGATTTGAGATGTTTTGGGTTACTCTAGGTAATATTTCCTCTTACCTAACCCTGATAAAGGGGTCTTTCTTTGCCCTAAAGCCCTGATCAGTGCTTTAAAGAAAAGGGGGTGTATTTCTAAACAGAGTGAGTGAAAATAGAAAGTAGGTGTCTTTCTTAAAGCATAGTCAGTGAATAATGGTCACTACCAGCATGTTTCCCCCGTGCTCTTTCGGGGTTTATATCCACTAGATAATACATATACAAAGTATTATTTATTGAATGCATTATAAATGTATGCATTATAACTGTACATCATCTTACCATGGGTATCAAATTGAAATATAACATAACAGTATCTGTATTTGTTAGTTTGTTTTAAGGGGTAAATGTTAATGATATTAGGTGTGGCTTTTTCTAAAGATGTCTGTGTTCTCTTGAAAATGGGCTACTTTTTGGCTCCGAAAATCTGAAAATATTCCTCTGTTTCGGGGTGTCCTTTTGTAATCCCAGAACGCTAATGGTGTATAAAATGGGCCCTATAAAATGAAGGGAGTGCAGGGGCCGGGCTCCTACCCCCCCCCCCAATCTTACCCCCACCTTCGTCCCGCCCCCAACCCCAAAGTCCTCCCCTCCTCCACCCCTTGGCCAGCCTTCAACCCCCCCCCCCCCCCCGCCCCCCTCCCCAGCGTCCACTGTCTCATGCTGTCTGCAGGCAACACACTGTCATAAAGCAGTGTACTCCCAAGACGTCCATCCTACTTCAAATTCCCTGGCCGATCTTACCTACATCGTACTAGCTTTTCTCTATTACCATAATGCTAACCATAACTGGGTCAGTCGCCATGGAGGTAAGGCCAAATAACACCTTTTTTGTTTATGAAACCTACCATTCTTGAGTAAATAGCCATAGGAGAAAGTTATCCTACATTATGTGCGTCCAGTGCCTGTCCAGTTTCTTATGACGTTCATATCACTTTCGTTATGTTTATCTATATCGACTTTAATATTACAATAAATAGCATTGGATGTAAAGATTATTCTGAGCAAATCGGGTCGGGGGAGGGACTCAGTTAATTTCACGGCCTTCATTATCATCAAGCCACTCACTGAATACCTTCACAAACGTGATACATAGGGTGTCCACATGTGCCACCATTTAACTTAAGAGTATTCCCTTTAACCATCGGGCCTCTATGAACCTGCCATGTCCATTGTTGTCGTATTGTTTATTTGAGGATATACCCTATGTCATGTCACTAATTTCCATGTCGCATGTTGATTTTAACTAATGGCCATGTCCCCCTGCCAATATTTGTCATAAACTGTAATCATAAAGGTTAGACCCCCCGAGCCGCCTCCCAAACGCCGTAAAGTGATATATATCGCCATTTATTATAGTCAATTCTAATAAATGTTAAGGGTTAACATGTGGGTTTAAGTGCCATATTTAACCATTTTATGCTATATATCTATTGCCAACGAATCACCCTTTTCGAATGACGACATTTCCAGCCCATTCTTGACTCCGTTCTTTTTATTCAGCCTTTCAGCCTCCACCTGACTACGGCCGAGATGGCGGCTTTGGAGATACCAATAGTCGGAGACAGCGTGGGTGAAATTCATGTCGACAGGCTGAGAAATTTATGTGGTGTAGCTTCACGTGCTTATCAAGAATTGAGTGACAACCTATCGCACGTCGCATCTTGGCAAACTGCCGTACTAACGTGGTATACTAGGCAGAACCGCCTATCTCTACATAGTGGACATACCATTGTCGTTCACAAAGTGGCCATGACCCTGGATGCCGCTGCCTTGCCGCCACTACCACCCATTATAATAGATTCCGATTAATTTTGAATATCAATTAGTATTGAACTTCAACAGTCAATAAAGAACCACTTGAAACATTTTTCATTGTCTCTAATTGTTATTTGTCTGATCGGGTTACACCAAATTGTGTATGGCTTTTACTAAAAATGAGCGGCAGTTATTTAAATACTTGGGCTATATAATTTTTATAATTTCATAAAATCTCGTAACATGCTATAAGCTCAAAACAGTCTAATGTCAACATATGCCCTCCCATGGCATTTTCTATCCCTCTATCCACAATGGTTTCATAAGGTTTGGAATTTACTTAAAGAATCAACACTGTCTCAATTTTAGCCTCTAATGTAAGGCTGTCCTTAGCTTTAGTACCAGTCCAAACCCTTCAACAGAAATCCCCTAAGGCATAACGTAAAAAGCTCCCCCATGCCCTCTTATGGCATACTATGGCATACTTTATGCTTCAAAAAATCAAACTCTGCCTTATCCCCCAATTCAGTCCCTAACGTAAAAAGGCATTTTGAACCCATGGTACCATCCTCCAACCTTCTCACACATATCCATTTAACCCCTCACCCCCGCTATTACTTCAGGCTACTTTTATTTATAAATACATGATTTTGATGGTTTCCACAGTGATGGCAAATGCCATCGGGCATTTATCTGCGTGTCTTTACTTAGAATATCCTCATAGATATCTCCTCATAACCCGCGACATAATTAGATTCTTTAATAACCCACCAAACCTTGACCATTGGTCATAACTATTATATCCCCATTCCCCCTGGAGACTGATCCCATAATAGCATTAATTTATCTCTGACTCATTCATCCAATCGCGCCTTCCTATATAGACCACGTGTCTTTTTCAACTGCCACTCCCTTATCTTGCTCATGTGGCGTCCCGTTGTGAGGGCTTCTGACTTTCTATCAGGTGGCGAGTATGTGGCGGCTGGTCTCTTTGCGCCATTTGTCCAAATGAACGCATGATTGACTTCCGGGGTGGGGGGGGCGGGGGGGTCACTCCCTCATATTGGTATACCATGTCATGTGTCCTAAGGGAGAGCGTCCTTTGTTTGTTGATAGTTAATGTTGGGACTTCATAAGCACAGAGAAAAGGAAGAGAGTCATTTCAGAGTCAAAACCGAGTCTAGCTGACCTGGACTCCCTTTAGAAGAGAGTCAGAACCTACTGACTCCCTTTAGTCAAATCACATCTCACTTGACTCAGTTTAAAAAGGGAGTCAACCTTAATTGGACTCTCTTAAGGGGCAAAGGGAGTCTGGGCATATAGGAAGGGAGTCACCAACAGTTGGTTCTAACATGTCCTGTTAGGTGGTAGCACTCTGCTCAAAGGGGTACTAATCTGTAAGCTAACATCTATATGTCCCTCTAAACTCATGAATATTCACAATCACTCTTACTATGAATAGTTGTAGCATGCATTTCTAGTGTCAGCTCCTATTTTGATAAAATAATTAAGAGTTGGTTCATAATTCTAGCATAACCATGATAGTTAAGGTATTTGACGTTTCATAGACACCCAGTTTGTGGGAATACAAAAAAGTTAAATCCATAGCAATCCATAAGTTCACTCATATTGACTAATGTGCAGTGAGGTCTCTTGAATAAATATCCCTTTAGACCTTGCAAAAAAAGAGTGTGGAAAGATGGGCTCTGGTAACAGGCATTGGGCTTATTGTATAGAGCAAAGGTCACTGCACATTAACATTGTAATCAATGTACAACTCCCTTTATAAGGGGAGTCACCTACAAGCTAGACTCCCTTTACAAAGAGAGTCAAAGATGAGGTGGACTCCCTTTTACTAAAAGGGAGTCATTTTGAAAGCAAGGACATGGACTCCCTTAAGGGAGTCACAGTGACTCTCATAAGGGAGTCACAGTGACTCTCTTTCTAAAGTGCTGACTCCCTTCCAGTCACAAAGGGAGTCATTCTGAAAGCAAGACCTGGACTCCCTTTGTGACTCCCTTCCTTTCCTCTGTGAGGGGTCCTTTTTCAACCATCTTTCGGGGGAAATGTCTATATTTGCAGCGCTTTATAGGGATTTCCAATTTATTTTCCTACACTATATCCCCCGCCCCCACACTCCACCCCAGTCCTAACACCATCAGCGTTATGCGTTTTTAAAAGGGGAAGTACCCCCTTCCCACTCAATGCTGACATAAGTCTTGATGTTAGGTTCTCACATAGTGTTGTAACAAAAAACACGGAGATGCCCCCCCCCCCCCCCCCCCCCCCCACCCTAGGCTTTCACTACAATCATTGAGTTGCTCAGTACGTGATTCATTCCCCCTACATTAGGGCCGGCGTTAATCAGATAAACCGGCGTATAGCTTGCAGTCCTGCATGGCGTCCCGTGGTGATAGGCCTTGACTATTTGTCAGTCAGGTGGCGATTAAGGGACCGTTTGTAACCTTGGCAAATAAATGGGTGAGTCAGTTAGGGTGACAAATACTACTATCGCGTCATATTCAGTCTCTTTCTAATTATAAATCCCCGACATTAGCCCCATTCTTAAGTAGGCATATTTTACTTAAACATGCGGGACATGTGTCACAGAAGGTGTGACTCCTGTAATTCCATTATATCGGTAGGCGGGGGGGGGGGGGCAATTACCATGTCTTTTCTAAGTAATGGACTCGTCTCATGTCGAGACCCCTTCTACTGCTCATATACTTTTTCATTTTGTAAAAAAAGATTCAAGGGACAAGGGACAAGCCCACTTCATAAAATGCACTGGGGACAAGACTCATGTCTACTGTCGCATATAGGTGCCGGGTTTTGAATAGGGGCTTGTCTTGAATAGCAGCCGGGGGTAATAAGCCTTTGAAATCAAAACGTGCCTGGCTTTGAAAAGGTGCCGGGGGTCTTTATCACTTATTACCAAAGCGTTCTTTTAAAGTTACTTACTTGAGTGTAAACCCTGGGGTAGGGTTTGATCTAGGAGGTCGTGTTTGCTTTAGAATTGACCATCTTTGATCAATTAGTGTGCTCCTACACCCTAGATATAAGCCTGTGTTTACAAATGTAAGTTGGTTTTGCATTTAACTGCCATATGAGCTCTACGTTTCCTTTAGGGGGGGGGGGGGGCACATCCCCGGGGCACATGACTCTAAAACAATTGCTGCCAGCTTTGAATAGCGCCCTAGACGGGGGGTCGCTGTGTCACTTGTTGATTTTAAGAAATGCCAATTGATGTCCCTTGTCGATTTTAAGAAAAGGGTCTTGTCCCTTGTCACTAACATTGTGGAAATGTCACCAGCCCTCATGTCATTTGTCCATTTTAAGGAATGCCTATGTCATTTGTTGATTTTAAGAAATGGATCTTGTCCCTTGTCACTAGGCCCATGTCGATTTGTCGACTCTACCGTCTGGGGCCCTTTGAATAGCTGCCTGATTTCTTTAGGAGCCCGGGGTACAAGGGTACCAAAATCAACACCACACAGTGAATCCAATAGCAACTTGTATTTACCTATGACACAGCGTTCAATAAGTGTTTGAGAGTAGTATCACTGCAGCAGACAATTCATCAGTGTATGTCTATTGTACATTAGGAAATATATATATATCACCGGGTAATATAGGGGCCCCTGATAGGGGGGTCCCCATGTCCCATGTCGATCTTAATAAATGCTCATGTCACCAGGTCGATCTTAAGAAATGACCATGTCGCCATGTCGATTTTAAGGAATGCCCCATGTCCCATGTCACTGTATAGGGGCCCTTGATAGGGGGGTCCCCATGTCCCATGTCGATCTTAATAAATGCTCATGTCACCATGTCGATCTTAATAAATGACCATGTCGCCATGTCGATTTTCACTATCTATTTATTCTTCATGTCCCATGTCACTAAGCTAAAAGAAGGCCCGTGTCGCCATGTCGAATTTAGGGGCCAGGGCCATAATGTACAGGCTATTGAATTTTTAATTTTTATGTTATCGATTGTAGGTGGCTAAATGTGATGATTAAGTGTGTGGAGGGGGGGGGGGTCCTTAAAATCGCCCAAAAATAGGTGACATCATTTGTGAATGTTTCCCATCGTAGTAACGACAAAAGTGATCATCCGGGTTATTACCTCTTGGGACTATGTATGGTGGATGTCCACAGAAACGGAGAACGCCTAATTATCCCAATCACCCCAAACACCCCTCCCTAAAAATCCTAATACATCCCGCACTTTCATCATGTTAATCCGGAAATAAATTTAATCGCCTTTAACTACCTCCTGCCCGACTCTGGCCCCAGCATGGCAGTAAACGCTTAATCCTGGCGCATAGTTATAAACCTCATGAACAAACAGTGCATTTTTATCGACTGTACTAACCTTCTTGCGCCATCGCAATAATCCGTCTCGAGTAATCCTCAGTTAAGGCTGTCCAAACAGTTATTGAGATGCTCTAGTACTAACGCTCGTCTTTACATCCAGCCACTTATAGGGGCAGGGGGTGAGGGGTCCGCCGCGGCAAAATCTTGTGTCACGTGACAATCTCCCTTGCGCATTACACCACGGCAGCGTTGTGCACTCGTCCTTCGTCATGACACCACCCGTGTTCCTGCTTTGTCTTATCGGGTCTGCTATACCAAAGGGACGCTATTGCCTTACTCATGTGTCTTTACCGACAAATAATATATTGCAATGAATATCATATACCTTATTCGTTTCATCAGGGGTTTTAACCAATTGCCCTCTCAATTAAAGTTACACGTTATAGCGCGGATGATTTGGATGCAATACTTGAGTGCCCGGCCACCAGTGGCCGGCCCCGAACCCCGGCGTCATCTACACTGTAAAAATGGTGTTTTAACCATCTTTACGTCTAAACATGTTTGAAATCATAATGTCCAGTACATTTCCACATAATGATGATCAGTTTAGACTCGACCGATTTAATCTAAATGCCTAAACGCTAAACATACACATATATTAAATATTAAACACAAAATCATACTCAACCACCTGGCAGTCATGTTCATTGCTGAACATTCAACATACATGCATAACATAATCCTTGAATAATCTCCATTGAATCATATCTTTTCAGAAATTACAATATGAGAACCTGTGGTTGACATAAGCAGAAACGAAACTTCATCATGTATAGTGTACAACCTTTAAGAACACCAATTGTTTATAGGGTCTTTCTCTCATCTATTCCGTTGTACATATTTGCGATTTACCCAGTCTATAAGTCACATAATGTCTATGCTTATTTTGACTATAAAAAGGTCGATATTTACAAAGTGCGTTCAAGTACGGGACAAAATTGTATAGCTGGGTGTTTAAAACCTAAACACCTTTTTCACACTGTACATGTACCCATCCACGGTGAAGCACATTTTTACCCCAAGCATCCTGCCAGATGTAAATATGTTACCTCGTCGTCATGAGGCCAAAAAAAAAAGGTTTCTTTCCAGTCACCCGGCCGCGTCTACCAAGGCAGAAATGGCGATTTTTTTTTTCTAGCCACATTTCAGTCTGTACCACAGACACTTATTAACGATTTTAGAGTGAAAATTCAATTTTGCCCCTAAAATAGATAACCGGAATATCAGACAATGGCGGTCCCAGAGGGGAAATCTTGAGGGTTTGGGCACCACCCCTGCGGGATTTAAAAAAAAACTTTTATTTTTTTTGGCCTGAGTTCAACCATAGGTATTGAGGCCCGCAAGCCACAGTCTTGTCTTATTATGTCATGGCATACTATTATTGCTGCCTCCGAACCCCTCTCCCCTGCAGCCTCTCCCCTCCCTCCCCGTCCTAACCACATGTTCACTCCCCCCCCCCCCCCTCCTATCCCACCCCCACCCTAGGCCACACCCGCCGAGTGCCGCCGATTGGACACCAACAACTAAGATTAACCACCTGCACATGTGACCATGTACGTGTGGGTTAATAAACCTGTTTGTCAATAACCATGAAACAATATGGCGCGGGCCCCCAGATACAAGTAATTGTGTGTGTGTGTTGGGGGGGCGGGGGGGGGGGGGCGGGTTGTTGTCCATTACTTGGTAAACTCCGCAGCCAATGGGCGCTTCCCTCCATCATAATTGGATGACAGATAATAAGGACACAACTATAAAAGCTTGCGACTTCACCTAGGCCATTCCCAGTATCTCAAGTTGTGCCTGCCCACAATTATAGATATCTATGATACGTCAATTCTCAAGGATTACACACATCCCGCGGACTTGACCAGACACGGATATCACCTATCCTCGGACTTATCTCATCAACGAGTCTGCCCGTCTGCCCGACCAATATTGTCCATTTGTGCTGAAAAAAGGTAAGTACTACTTCAGGGAATGCATTTTCGCCATTTCCATTAACTCCAGTGAGCGGGGGGTGGGGGGGGGGGTGGTGGGGCGCGGGCGGGTCACTGGAATTTTGTTTGGCACTCGGGCCCTACTGCAACCCTTGCCCTTGTTATGGTTAATTTTACCTCAAAAAAACAATATTATAGACCATGTTCAATTATATATCTCATTTATATACAGTAGTGTACTTTTTTTGTCCTTTGCTGGCAAGACTATCACTTAAAGTGATCTATGAGACAGCAAACATGGCGTTTCATCAAATATACTAAGTGCCCCCTCCCATGGCGTCAACTCAACGCGTACGCCTATATGCATTTGTTTTTCAGCGGTCAGCTAAAAAGCCTTGGGGCAAAAATCTATAATCTTTGCTTGGGGTCAACTCAACGCGTACGCCTATATGCATATGTTTTTTCAGGGGTCAGCTAAAAAGCCTACACAGGAGAAGGGTTCACTGCCTGTGTGAAGTCGTCCTTTTGTTTAGACAGCTTTTTCGGGATTAATTGATTAATTGGGCCTTTTTCATTGGTTTGCCTGATTGTTTGAACGTGTGAACTGTTAAGTTTGTCATTGTTATGTCTTGAGCTTGTTATGTAATGTTCCCATATGGGTATAAGTTCAGCATGGTTTACGCCAATATGGGACATTTTTCTAAAAATAAAATATACGCCTATATGGGTCTGGTATTCAGACCCAGGACCCCCACAATTCGGTAAAAATTTGACAAGTGCCCCCCCCCCCCTTCCGGGAGCAAAGACGTTTAACTTTACTCTTATGGACATGTTTGCGAACTGGCTCCAAATGGGGCGGCCAAGTAGGGTAGACTGACCTAAATTAATCACGTACCGTGAGATGTCCATCTTTATTATGTATTTATAAATTTATGTATACTATTGTAATTAGTTGTCATTTGCTGGAACGAGCATCACTTAAAGTGTCCTATTAGACTACAGAATTGAGGTGGACATCACTTTGTACGTTGTTACCTTTAAGTCAGTCTACCCTAGTCGCAAATAATATTTTTATATGGATATTGCCACATATATTGCCAATTGTTTTTTTGGTATTGTTTTGGAGAGTAGGATCCCTCTAAATTATGGGTGTTTTCTGAGACCAAAATATTTGGGCTTTATGGGGAGTTCTAAATAGCTCAGAATATCTGCATTAGTGGGCTGTCCCCTGATGTCCATGTCCGTTACCAATGAAATGGTTACACTAATTTTCTTTATTTCTTTCTATTTTAGGAAATCTCCGTGTTACCGTACAAAGCCTCCCCTAACAGCAATCATGTCTGCCGATAGGAGCAGCAAGTCGACCACCGTAACTGGAGTCCCTGACAACTCTCGTAAGTCATTACATTACATCACCCCGTCCCTTTACACCTTTTCTTTGGCCATACCTATGTTCATCTTTATGGGATGACAGCAAATGTCTCATTAATGTCACAATGTGGATACTCAACTTATACTGTAATACTGGCAGGGACCATACTGTAAGCTTATGGTCCCATTAAATAGAACAATTAATCGTAGCAGTGGTATTTAAAAAGGACCCCCACCCCCCTTTTGCAGACTACTTAGAATAGTAGTGTATTGTCCACACCAATGATGGACGTAGGTTAGTCACTACTCACGGACTCATTTTTTTTATATAACTTTGCCATTGTGACTAACACTCATATGACGTACGGGCGTACGTGTGTTAGTCTTTACTGATCATTTAGACTAGCCCTTTCAACCTATCGATTTTCAGTGTAGGCTGCTGGTATTTCCCCGTGCTGCACCCATCTGTACCCATTTCTCTTTCGACCCACTTTAATTGTGTATCATTGTAACCTAAGAACCCGGGGCGTATCCACCTATATCATGGCGTACACCGCCACACTCAATTAGGCATCTCCTGGCGAGCCCCCTGCCTGTGTCCCCCTGTGTGGACATAAGTACCTTTATTAGTGGTAATTTTAACACCTAGGCTGCCAGCCTCATCCCTTTGGTGGTGTCATTATAGATTATAAACATTGAGGACATGAGCGAGGGATGCCTCCGCGCGTGTTATATACCGTATTTCCCCGTGTATAAGCCCGGGCTTATACAAGTACTAAGTGCTAAACTGACCAGGCTTATACACGGGGCAGGCTTATACTCGGGGCAGGCTTATATTCCTTTAACTGTAGAAACACCCTGATACCTTCTTACAATTTTCTCAATTACCTGCTATTCCGACACATTTCCTGTAACATTTCCAATAAATTTCTTACCAATTTAAGCTTTTTCTCTCTTTAAAATGGCTATATACATAAATGGAGTAAATAGGGGTCACATAGCCGAAAGAATTATGTAAATACTATAAGTAAAAGTGGAGTTATGGCTTGAAATATGATTTTTATTGAGTATATATTACACCCTCAGGCTTATACTCGGGGCCCGGCTTATACAACACTAAGTCTCCTTTTGCCCAGGCTTATACACGGGGCAGGCTTATACACGGGCCCCGGCTTATACACGGGGAAATACGGTAGTTACTTTTTCAACTTTACCATTCTAATTGATTTTCTGGGGGGGGGAATATTTGTTCCAGAGTCTGATGAACGAGCCGTTGTAACCCCTCTCTGCCCACTTCCCAATCTTGCTATGGCTGCTGACATTTTTTGGCCACAAAATTCAAAACCCAAAGTTAATAAAGCCGACATGTGCATGCGGGTCGTTTATTCTAAAAACACACGGACGCACTTGGCCTTCCGTGTTGATTGGCTCCTGGATGACAACCTGACTCTAACCATTGGCCCGGGTTGCGTCGTCTTCCACGACTCAATGACTGCCATTTCACTTACGCCGCGGGAGTTTTATTTATTGGCCACTTTGGCAGGTTCTCTTGCACCCGTATTTTGGCATTGCCGCTGCGCCGCAGACTGGCGATCCCGCTGCCTATATGCTGGTTCTTTCCTTATTGCGCCAAGTGGCAGGAAAGGGGTTCTATATCTGGCCAAAGAGGGGTTCGTTATTAGAATAACCACACGCTCCCTCAAGTCCCTCTTGCTTGCGATCCCGGGAGCCAAAGTCTTCTCCATCCTCCGTTGTAAGTCCAACTTCATATCTCTATCATCTCACATGACACTTTCTTCTTTTAGTCAATCGCAAATCAAGCTCACTGTAAAATAAGGCTTCCGTATTACCAGTCGTAAATAATTCTTAAAAAATTATTAATACTTTCTAGCGGGGCTTGTGTCGTGTACAGTGTGAACTACCATTTCTTTCAATCGGGTTTTCAGTTACTGACGCGGAAATGGTCGAACTATCACACAAAATGGGAATAGATGTCAGCATTCTCAAAAAGAAGTGTGACACACGCGAAGATGTTGCTGAATGTCTTGCTCGATGGGAATCAGTCCGGTACCTTTGGACACCTCTCACTGTCGAAGTGTCCGATACTGCCAAGTTATCCTCCCAAACTGTCCCATGCCGTGAATATCGCAATGCCATGATTTTGGCTACCGAACTGACAACCCTTGACTATCGGGACGACTATCGCATGGCCATCTCAGACGAGGGCATGGGACGGCGTGTCCTTGACATATTCCATAAGTAATTCCTAGACCCCTCGCAATCTACTATAGAGCAGCGGATGCAGGGTGGATGTCAAATAGGGGGGCATACGGACATACACTCACTCGCAAACAATTTACTAGTGAATATTGTTTTGCTGGAATGAAAGAGTTGCTAGTGTGACGCCAGCCATGCTTCCTTGTTAAAAAGCAAATGAACTCAGAGTTGGATATTTTTCGCATATTATTCAGAATTAATTGAGAATATTGGCACATATTGTATTGTGGTTTCTCTCTTGAGAATGTTAAGAACAAATATAAATGCATTATTTATAACACAAGCTAGTTGCCCAAAATCTTATGTTATGATCCCAAATAGGCCTTAGAGTAGAATAGAGTATAGTTGTGCACCCCCCTAAATAACTAACTTTCTTTACAGGCAGTCACTCTGGTACAAATGACCGTTTCTGCTACATATGCAACAGGCAATACGGCAGCACTGCCAGCTTCAAAGAACATATGAGGACACATTCAGGCCAATGTCCCTTCCAGTGCACTATCTGCTACTACCGATTTACGACCAAGGAACAACTAGAACGCCATTTCGCGCGGCACAAAGCTAAGCAGCGTTTCCAGTGCAAGGCATGTGTACTAAGTTTCTGGACACTTTCCAGTTACGCTGCACACCGACGGTCACACCTTGGTTTCAAACCATACCAATGCACCAAGTGTGGCGCGGCATTTGTCCTCCCTAAAAACTTGGCCACACATACTCGCACTGGATTCTGTTCGGGCCACCGCATGATAGTACTCCCTCCATCAAGCACTGCGAACACTGTCCTAAAGAACAATTCCTGTACAACAAATCACTTGTCCACTCCTGTTGAGGTTATTACACCAGTCACGATAGTCAAGACAATTACAACGTCAAACAAAACCCTCACAGAGAGACGATGTAACTCTACGAACGGTGTAGAAACTTCATCAACGTTCACATCATTCAAATTGTCAGCCAGTGGTGTTAGTAAAACATACTCAATCCCCGAACAAACGTATGAGACAAATGTTAGCACTGCACACATGATGGAAACAATCAGATTCACCAACTGCGTGAGCAAAGCACTGCATGAAATCTACTCGGCCGACGAACTTTCCCTCCCGTTTGAGAAAATAACTTGACCACCAATGTAGGCCAACGTTGTAATTAATGTTTATATACCTGTCACTCTGAAATAGTGTACAATGAAAAATTAAATAATAATAAATTTATCCTTTACTATCAAGTTTTTAGCAAACACTACTCGTTGTCAAACTTGTAATTGCAGTGTCTATAAATGCCACATCAAATAGGTTCCATGAACCGCCATATAATATCCTCCCCCTTCACACTATTCATGAGGCAGCATTCATGAGAAGTTGGCATCTAACACTACTTGTATAAGTCAACAACTTCCCCTAGGCCAGTGTGTAAGCATTAGCATTGATCTGTTGATATCAATTACGGTAGCCAACCCATCCCATACCGGTAATGTTTACTCCCTATAAGTGGCTGGCGTATGGCACGGATTATCGCCATATAAGTTCCCACCTCCCTGACACGAATCCTGAGAACCGTTCATGAGACACTTCTTGTATAAGTCAACAACTGCTTTCGCCCAGTTTATTAGCTTTAGCACTGATCTGTTTGTATCACTTAGTGTAGTCAACCCAACCCATCCCATACATGTAAGTGGCTGGCTTACGGCACGGATTATCGCCCGACGCCATGCTGATGACGGTCGTCGGCGCGACCCAAATTGGCATTATATCCGATCCGGAGAGCATTCCGGCCCTTCATTTTCACGCATTCTAATTTGTACACTTGCATATTCATGGCTTATGGTCCTAACCGCGATAGAGAGAGAGAGTGTTCACCCTTTATATCTCCCAGCCGCTGCCTCCCAGCCCCTGCCAACCTCTAACGGAAGTTGTTTACCGATGGTGACTTCCTGTCATGCGCAATAACGTTCGATTGCGTATCATAACAACATGAAAAATGACCCCTCGTCCAATTCGCATCGCCATTCATACTTTTACAAAGGAAACGATGTTGTTACGTACACACAGGTGGGTTCTGCCTTCACTTACTTATCAGTTTTATGTGGCACTGTGTATGTGGACTAATTAAGTTCTGTTGATGTGTTATTGCCGTCAACGACCCCATTATCGCCCAATGTCATACCTGTCAACTTTTTTGTCGCTGAAGCCCGGGGGGAGGGGGGGGGGACTACTGACTCTATGACATTACCCGCCGACTGCCTAACAACCGCTCAGGCTGACCAAACCACCGCTCTCATAACTACATAGGAACGCCCCATCTAGCCACCGCCCCTGTTATTTCAGCGACCCCTGTAGTAGTATCAGTCTTTCCTGGCGGGAAATAATATCATCTTAAAATGATCCACAAGGCGACGAGTGAATTCATTGTGGACCTTGTATATCGAACAACACCTTTAGTTATAGCTAGTGTCATTCAGCGGGTCATACACGTTCTGAAGTTGCCCACCTTTTGTTTTTTCAGCTGCATACGTCGAATGGGACGAGATGCCCCTTGCTGCCTTTGCCGACACCATCAGGCCGCAGATAAGACGGTTCATCCAAACGCACGTCTTACAAGAATCGCGGAGGCCCTACGTTGGCGGCGGGTGCTCACTTGGGCAGTTCGCAGGGGAATCACCGGACCTCTACCGTCGTTCACTGCGTCGTGGATCACTTCTTGGGAAGACAATCAACGGCCTTTTCCGGATTGTCACCCAGGAGATGGACTGCTTCGCTGCCAATATGAATTCAATGGGGCAGATCCAGCGCATGGAGGATACCGTGGACTTCATTTTGGATAAGTATGAGGAGACACAGCTCATGCACTCTATGAGGGCTCACTGTGAACGACCAAAGAGTCTACCGCCACCTCCCGGGTTTCTCCCTCTTCCCCATCAGCCTATCTCCCCTCACTCAATTCCCCAACGGTGTGTCACCCCACCACCCGGTTTTTCCCCAAACCCTCAACCACGTGTAGTCGATGACGTGTGTATCATGGACAGCTATCCCTCTGTTGATGACAGCCATCCCTCTAAAACTGCTCCCTCCAATCGCCATGGGTGTTTCCCCTCACCACCCGGTTTTTCCCCAAACCCCGATGACGTGTGTATTGTAGACACCTATGCTTCCATTGATGACACTGACAGCCATTCCTCTATCCCCGCTCATTCCCAATCCCAAGCGGGTGTCCCCCCGCAGCCCGGACTTTCCTCTCTCCCTCAACCACCAGAATTCGATAATGTGTGTGTCGACAGCTATCCCTCGGTTGATCACCGCGATCGCTCTATCCCTGTTCACTCCAATCCCCGAGTGTGTGTCCCCCCCCCACCCGGATTTTCCTCTCTCCCTCGACAACCAGTATTCGATCACGTGTGTGTTGATAGCTATCCCTCGGTTGATGACCGCGATCGCTCTATCCCTGTTCACTCCAATCCCCAAGGGTGTGTCCCCCCCCCACCCGGATTTTCCTCTCTCCCTCAAAAACGAGGATTAGATGACGTTTGTGTGGACAGCTATCCCTCGGTTGATGACCGCGATCGCTCTATCCCTGTTCACTCCAATCCCCAAGGGTGTGTCCCCCCCCCACCCGGATTTTCATCTCTCCCTCAAAAACGAGGATTAGATGACGTTTGTGTGGACAGCTATCCCTCGGTTGATGACCGCGATCGCTCTATCCCTGTTCACTCCAATCCCCAAGGGTGTGTCCCCCCCCCACCCGGATTTTCCTCTCTCCCTCAAAATCGAGGATTAGATGACGTTTGTGTGGACAGCTATCCCTCGGTTGATGACCGCGATCGCTCTATCCCTGTTCACTCCAATCCCCAAGGGTGTGTCCCCCCCCCACCCGGATTTTCCTCTCTCCCTCAAAATCGAGGATTAGATGACGTTTGTGTGGACAGCTTTCCCTCGGTTGATGACCGCGATCGCTCTATCCCTGTTCACTCCAATCCCCAAGGGTGTGTCCCCCCCCCACCCGGATTTTCATCTCTCCCTCAAAAACGAGGATTAGATGACGTTTGTGTGGACAGCTATCCCTCGGCTGATGACCGCGATCGCTCTATCCCTGTTCACTCCAATCCCCAAGGGTGTGTCCCCCCCCCACCCGGATTTTCATCTCTCCCTCAAAAACGAGGATTAGATGACGTTTGTGTGGACAGCTATCCCTCGGCTGATGACCGCGATCGCTCTATCCCTGTTCACTCCAATCCCCAAGGGTGTGTCCCCCCGCCACCCGGATTTTCCCCTCTCCCTCAACCACCTGTTCACTACGAAAATATAGAGTGTGTCCCGCCACCTCCCCGTTTCCTCCCTTCTCCGCATTTTTCATTTAAATTCGAAGACGTCGTTAGCAGACATCCTTCAGCGACAATCCCCAATGAAAGTGTCGAACGCTCCCATCTAATTGCTCGCCATCTCCCCCACCCTCAACCCCCTGTCACATTTCAGGACGGGTTCATGCAGTTTGTTGGTATGCAGCAAACAGTGCACCATTTGCCACCCGCATACAATACACTCTTTGACAGCAGCGGGGCATGTCTTCAACAACCCAACACAGTACGGTCCTCCACAAACACTGACCATGGGGCCGTTGAAGCTACCCAAAGGTGCCAGAAGAAAAGAATTACCGCTAGCGAGAAAAAAGTAAAGAAGAGAATAGCAAATGAGGTATGTCCTGTCTTTAATGCTAAAAAATATGATAATACCCAATTATAATCACATGCAAGACTACACAACATAAGCAAATCACATGAGTATATGTCAGTTAATGTAAAGTTGTTTAAGTACGCAAAAGTTGAATAGTGTTTTGGCGCGTTCGCCCTGTTTTGAAGTAATGTCCAATTATTTACAGTTGACTAAGTCGTTATTTTTCAATAATGAAAATACTTTCACTAGAAATACCGTGCTAAACCCAAGACGGAAGAGGACAAACAGCTACAGCGGAAGAAGTGGCGAGAAGCTGCAGCTAGAAAGAAGGCCAAAGCAAATGGTAAAAACAGATTTTTTTTGATGTCAGCTGTTTATATTATTGGGTTGAATATTACACTACTGTAAAACATTCTTTATAATTAGGTCGATTTGTTTGGGGTATTTATTTTTGCTATAGGTCGATTTTTCCCCAAAAAAGTCCAACTCGACATATAAGCAAGGTTTTGTTGAAAAGTAAACAGTAATTAGGCCCTATAAATAATAAAAAAAAATTGGTTTTGAATTATACACAGGCATGGAGTCCACAGCTTTGCTGCAACAACCCCAGCCGCCCGTGTCGGGCCAGCCGCAGGGGCACACAGTCGAAGGTAAAAAAAGTTTTTTTTTTATGTCAGCTGTTTATATTATTGGGTTGATTATTACACTCCTGTAAAACATTCTTTATAATTAGGTCGATTTGTTTGGGGTATTTATTTTTGCTATAGGTCGATTTTTCCCCAAAAAAGTCCAACTCGACATATAAGCAAGGTTTTGTTGAAAAGTAAACAGTAATTAGGCCCTATAAATAATAAAAAAAAATTGGTTTTGAATTATACACAGGCATGGAGTCCACAGCTTTGCTGCAACAACCCCAGCCGCCCGTGTCGGGCCAGCCGCAGGGGCACACAGTCGAAGGTAAAAACAGATTTTTTTTGTTGTCAGCTGTTTATATTATTGGGTTGAATATTACACTACTGTAAAACATTCTTTATAATTAGGTCGATTTGTTTGGGGTATTTATTTTTGCTATAGGTCGCTTTTTCCCCAAAAAAGTCCAACTCGACATATAAGCAAGGTTTTGTTGAAAAGTAAACAGTAATTAGGCCCTATAAATAATAAAAAAAAATTGGTTTTGAATTATACACAGGCATGGAGTCCACAGCTTTGCTGCAACAACCCCAGCCGCCCGTGTCGGGCCAGCCGCAGGGGCACACAGTCGAAGGTAAAAACAGATTTTTTTTGTTGTCAGCTGTTTATATTATTGGGTTGAATATTACACTACTGTAAAACATTCTTTATAATTAGGTCGATTTGTTTGGGGTATTTATTTTTGCTATAGGTCGCTTTTTCCCCAAAAAAGTCCAACTCGACATATAAGCAAGGTTTTGTTGAAAAGTAAACAGTAATTAGGCCCTATAAATAATAAAAAAAAATTGGTTTTGAATTATACACAGGCATGGAGTCCACAGCTTTGCTGCAACAACCCCAGCCGCCCGTGTCGGGCCAGCCGCAGGGGCACACAGTCGAAGGTAAAAAAAGTTTTTTTTTTATGTCAGCTGTTTATATTATTGGGTTGATTATTACACTCCTGTAAAACATTCTTTATAATTAGGTCGATTTGTTTGGGGTATTTATTTTTGCTATAGGTCGATTTTTCCCCAAAAAAGTCCAACTCGACATATAAGCAAGGTTTTGTTGAAAAGTAAACAGTAATTAGGCCCTATAAATAATAAAAAAAAATTGGTTTTGAATTATACACAGGCATGGAGTCCACAGCTTTGCTGCAACAACCCCAGCCGCCCGTGTCGGGCCAGCCGCAGGGGCACACAGTCGAAGGTAAAAACAGATTTTTTTTGTTGTCAGCTGTTTATATTATTGGGTTGAATATTACACTACTGTAAAACATTCTTTATAATTAGGTCGATTTGTTTGGGGTATTTATTTTTGCTATAGGTCGCTTTTTCCCCAAAAAAGTCCAACTCGACATATAAGCAAGGTTTTGTTGAAAAGTAAACAGTAATTAGGCCCTATAAATAATAAAAAAAAATTGGTTTTGAATTATACACAGGCATGGAGTCCACAGCTTTGCTGCAACAACCCCAGCCGCCCGTGTCGGGCCAGCCGCAGGGGCACACAGTCGAAGGTAAAAACAGATTTTTTTTTATGTCAGCTGTTTATATTATTGGGTTGAATATTACACTACTGTAAAACATTCTTTATAATTAGGTCGATTTGTTTGGGGTATTTATTTTTGCTATAGGTCGATTTTTCCCCAAAAAAGTCCAACTCGACATATAAGCAAGGTTTTGTTGAAAAGTAAACAGTAATTAGGCCCTATAAATAATAAAAAAAAATTGGTTTTGAATTATACACAGGCATGGAGTCCACAGCTTTGCTGCAACAACCCCAGCCGCCCGTGTCGGGCCAGCCGCAGGGGCACACAGTCGAAGGTAAAAAAAGTTTTTTTTTTATGTCAGCTGTTTATATTATTGGGTTGAATATTACACTACTGTAAAACATTCTTTATAATTAGGTCGATTTGTTTGGGGTATTTATTTTTGCTATAGGTCGATTTTTCCCCAAAAAAGTCCAACTCGACATATAAGCAAGGTTTTGTTGAAAAGTAAACAGTAATCAGGGCCTAAAAATAATATTAAAAAATTGGTTTTAAATTATACATAGGCATGGAGTCCACAGCATTGCCGCAACAACCCCAGCCGCCTGTGTCGGGCCTGCCGCAGCGGCACACAGACGAAGCTCAAGCGAGCAGTATTCAAAATGTTCAAACAACAACGAACATCATTAGTGAGACATTTTACAGTCTCAACCAGCACGGACCAGTACAGCTTCATACAATTGTTAACACGAATAAATTCATCGACATCCCAGGTGCAGATAAAAAAAGAATTGAATTCACATTTCGCGTCAAAATATTGATATTTCGCTGACGTAAAAATTATAACATTAACAACAAGTAACAAGACACAGAAATTCACCCTATCCGCAAGTATGAAACTTACGGGTCCAAAAGTCATCCTTAAACAACTTATTTTATTTTCCCACAGTGCGCGAGGCATTTATTGAAGAGAACGAACAGGAGGCTACGCTGTCACAGTCACAGGCACCAACACCGCTCTCCTCTCTACCTCAACAACAAGAATGCGATGACGTGTGTGTTGACAGCTTCTCGATTGATGACCGCCATGCCTCTATCCCCACTAAATCCAATCCCCAGGGTAACGACTCGGATACGGAGAAAACCGGTGAGAAACTTTGAAGTGAATCACTTAAAAAAAACGTTTATGGTTTCTCTTCCCAGACGCCCCTGGTCGAAAGCACAAACAACACATGTTTAATGTTGTTAAAAAACTCAGAATAAAAATTATACTATCAACAAGTGGCAAAACATAGATTTTCACCACATACGCAAATATGAAACTGACAACATTAAACAACTTAGTGTTTTTTCCCACAGTGCGCGAGTCAATAACAGTCGACGAGAATGAACATGAGGCTACGCTCTCACAGTCACCTCCACCGCTTTCCTCTCTACCTCAACAACAAGAATGCGATGACGTGTGTGTCGACAGCTTCTCGATTGATGACCGCCATGCCTCTATCCCCACTAAATCCAATCCCCAGGGTAACGACTCGGATACGGAGAAAACCGGTGAGAAACTTTGAAGTGAATCACTTAAAAAAAACGTTTATGGTTTCTCTTCCCAGACGCCCCTGGTCGAAAGCACAAACAACACATGTTTAATGTTATTAAAAAGCTCAGAATAAAAATTATACTATCAACAAGTAGCAAAACATAGATATTCACCACATACGCAAATATGAAACTGACAACATTAAACAACTTAGTGTTTTTTCCCACAGTGCGCGAGTCAATAACAGTCGACGAGAATGAACATGAGGCTACGCTCTCACAGTCACCTCCACCGCTTTCCTCTCTACCTCAACAACAAGAATGCGATGACGTGTGTGTCGACAGCTTCTCGATTGATGACCGCCATGCCTCTATCCCCACTAAATCCAATCCCCAGGGTAACGACTCGGATACGGAGAAAACCGGTGAGAAACTTTGAAGTGAATCACTTAAAAAAAACGTTTATAGTTTCTCTTCCCAGACGCCCCTGGTCGAAAGCACAAACAACACATGTTTAATGTTATTAAAAAGCTCAGAATAAAAATTATACTATCAACAAGTAGCAAAACATAGATATTCACCACATACGCAAATATGAAACTGACAACATTAAACAACTTATTGTTTTTTCCCACAGTGCGCGAGTCAATAACAATCGACGAGAATGAACATGAGGCTACGCTCTCACAGTCACCTCCACCGCTTTCCTCTCTACCTCAACAACAAGAATACGATCATGTGTGTGTAGACTACTCGATTGATGACCGCGATGCCTCTATGCCTGTTCACTCGAATCCCCAAGGATGTGTCCCCCCGCCTCTCGGATTTTCCTCTCTCCGTCAACAACAAGAATGCGATGACGTGTGTGTCGACAGCTTCTCGATTGATGACCGCCATGCCTCTATCCCCACTAAATCCAATCGCCAGGGTAACGACTCGGATACGGAGAAAACCGGTGAGAAACTTTGAAGTGAATCACTTAAAAAAAACGTTTATGGTTTCTCTTCCCACACGCCCCCTGGTCGAAAGCACAAACAACACATGTTTAATGTTATTAAAAAGCTCAGAATAAAAATTATACTATCAACATAGATATTCACCAAATTCGCAAATATGAAACTGACACTCTAACAACTCATTGTTTTCCCCACAGTGCGCGAGTCAGTAACAATCGACCAGAACGAACATGAGGCTACCATGTCACAGTCACGGTCCCCTCCACCGCTAGGTAACGACTTGGATACGGAGATAACCGTTTAGAAACTTTGAAGTGAATTACTTAAAACTATAGGTTTATTGTTTATATTTGCGGAAAACCCCCTTGGTCGAAACCACCAACAACACATGTGTAATGTTATTAAAAAGCTCAGAATAAAAATAATATCATTAACAACAAGTAACAAGACACAGGAATTCAACCAATGCCAATGTATTTATTCGGAGAGACTTGAATAGTACTAATTGTCTTTCAGGAGACGCCCTCGATAGTGGAAATGGGGGGGACAGTTTCAGGGAAGCGCGCAACACACGGGCAGCCGCGCGATTAGCAGCTTCAAAACCTCCAAAAGAGGGAAAACTGGGTAGGTTGGCCCATATAAAATTTTTTTCCCATGACTTATCGGGGGCTAGCATAGTGTTTTGATCCTACACCTCCCTCCATTAATGTATAAAACTTATTTTGCCTTGGAAGAAATGGCCCAAAAATACGATTTTGGGTTTTTTTTAGGTACACAGTAAGGTCTGAGAACAAAACATTAAGCCGAAATTTAAGCTGCACTGACAAACAGTTACAATAGTAATCGACGGATTTCTTTAAAAAATCCAGGGAGGACTGATTGGTCGTTTTATGACGAATCTGATGATGACCTGGTAGACCCTTTAATTAACGCAACCGGTAGTAAAAGGAAGGAATTACTCAGTAAGTAGACAACGCACAACCATAATGCTATATTTATATAAAAAAAAAATAACCAAAAAGTCATCCATCAGTTTTTAGATTTAGAATGGAAAACGTGCTTATTGAGAAACCAATTACCGGCTGTGTTCCGGAATAAGTGGAATTGTGGTAGGCATTATGTCTATGTCTATTTCGTATGGCTATGTGTACAAATCACGCCGGTTACTCGCATTTCCTTTTATATTTTAAGAATCCAGAGGAGATCGCGTGAGGAGGTCCGTGCGGGTAAGAAAGAAGCAGCGAGAGAAATTAAAGAAGAAAATACAAGATGTCCAACAAAAATCAATGACGAAGAAGGGCAAAAGTCGACGCAAATGATGTCTAATTAAAAACCGCTAATATCAATAAATTTTTTTAAAAAGACCTGTATTGACTCATGTCTACGTATGTACTTTTATGAATAAGTAAAAATCTCGATGGGTGGGGAGCGAATCACAGAGGCCAGTTACAAATTTATTTTCAATCGGCGCTGTATTAATTATCAAACAACAATAACAAGAGCTCAGAATAGTCAGGGCTAATTATATTTATTTCGAATTATCACAATTATCACAGTATTGTCATTACAATCCAGGTCCCGGTCCCGGCACTCCCAGTGCAAACCTGACACCATCCTCGTTAATGGATCTCAAATATACCCCCTTTCCACATATTTTTGAGCGAAAAGATACCCCTTGTAAAAGTAAAACCGCTGATTTTGGGGGGCCCAAAAGTACCCCTTTTTATATAAAAACGCAGATTTCTTTCACCTGATAGTAAATAACCAATTTTATTTATATAAACATACACATATTTAATAAAAAAAAGATATATTCCTCGATCTTTATGGTTAACTCTTGTTATTAGATATGTTGTGTAAAAGGGATATCATTTTGCCCGAAACCCCATGTTAAAAAAAGACCCCTTTTTTTCCGAAAAACGCTGATTGTATTGGGAAAAAAAGACCCCTTATTTTCGAAAAACGCTGACATGGGCAGTTATAAAAATATGACCCATTATCTGTGTTTTCTCTAACGAGGATGGTGTCTGGAATACTTGAAAGTGCGGGGACCGGGATCCCGGTCCCTGCACTCCTCATAGTAAAAGTACACAACCTGCGTTCCCCAAAGCCGTGATAGGGTCCTTTTAAAAAGGGAAGGCAGGTTGTGTACCTTTACCCTTGGGAGTGCAGGGACGGGGGATGAAATTGGTCATTTTAAATATTAATCACAGTACTTTGATCATGATTAAAAATACAAATACTAAAAACGGAACAATAGTCTAATGATTATGTATTTGTCCTGACAAAATAAAATTAATGAGTAAATGTGTGGGATTACACAATATAGATTGCAGATCCGTGCATACACTTGTTGTCCTATAATGGTCCCTGCTTGATATTGACTCTTCCTACATTGGAGTCGTGAGGTCTTCCCTTGCTAATCGTGCCACAGAATACAGTGTTTTTTATTGTTTTATTCTTTTAACCTTTTTCCTGAGTTTTATTCTTTCATTGGGCTGGTGAGTGCTGGGGTGGGGGTTTGACCCATTGTATTTACAGTTGAACTTTACTATCCCAGGGATTAGAAAACATGATCATGAAATCCCTGCAAAGTATTTTGTACATAGTATTTTTATTTGCATTATTAATTAGACAGACCACTAAGCTGGTTTATTTGGTTATATGTTCCGACTGGAAGGCAACACGTAGATGTTAATGTGACAAATAAACATGATGTCTTTCCAAAATGGATTTTGTTTCTTTTACCCATCTCTATATCTATGGAGGTTTTTAATATGATGTCCCTTTGTAAATACCTCTGGGTTGTTCAGACATTAGATAACCTTTTAGCAAATGAGGCGATTATATGACCATAATTATTTTACAATTATAGTATTATTAAATCATTTTAAAAGGTCTTAACATTACGTATATTCAGAAAAAGGCATAGCCTCTATACAAATATCTGATTTATCAAATCTGTGTTGGAAAACGTCCCATATAATAGCTTTCTGTTAACAACTGTTGCCATATATTTACTACTCATGATCATTCTACATGTATAAGCAACTTATTTTTTGATAGATTCTTATGAGAGGAATGCATATGAACTATAAGGGCTAACACACATTGGACACGCACCTTCCGACGTTGAAACGCTCTTGTTGAAGCAGTAAAGGTTTACAAGGCAGTAAGGAAACAACTATACACACACGATGACCAACTTGTTGAACGTATTAACTATTGTGATATGGCAGTTCTTCTGCCTATGGATGGATATTTTATACAGATAATCCCTTAATAGTAAATTAATAGAATTAATGAAGAATACTGTAAATGAATGTTTTACAAACTAACACTTTGAATTATTGGGCTCTAAGGCCTCTCTCATACTTGGTAATATACATGTACAGCATGCATCTATGCACAGGTTTATCAGAATTTAGCTATTTCTCAATTAATTAGAATTTTGAAATTGCTGATTTCACATTATTATCAGGCTGGTGTGTAGAAGATGAGACATGTATTTCAACATGTCGCCCCAACACACTAGACTTATCATACATCGCGTGGTCCAGACCACACACGTTAACAAGAGGACCATACTGTTATGTATCTACAGATGTCAAACAGGCAACTGTACCTCCATGTACAAAGGAATGACTGACACGGGGGATGTTGCTGCTTAGCATCAATAACGAGGTACTTGGGCAGCCAAACTAATTATGTTATGGATAATGCAAATTAGTAGCTTCAAAGAAGAAAAGAATAAACACACACCATTGTCATGATGTGTGATGTATATCTACATGATGAGGCTATCCAGAGTTTTTTTTTACTTAATGTAATCTGAATCGGTGTGGGCAGTATAAAAGGGGGCTCGGAGCAGGCATACGTTGGCTGGGCGGCGGGCATGCCAGCGGTGGGCCGCATGCCGGGGGTAGGCACGGCCGTCATGCGCTGTGTGGCTGCCTGCTGCTGGTTGGTGATGGGACGTGCGTTGAGCGTGGCACGCACCTGGGGCTGGGTGGGACGCACCTGCCGCATCTGGGCACCGCCCGGCATCGTCTGGAATCCTGCAGCTGCAACACAAGTATACACCCGTCACTCACTGCTCAGTACAGCTACACAGTTCACCCCATGTCGTTAATTTACTACACAAACATTTTTTAACATTTTTCATAGTCTAATCCCAACGATTGATGCCAAGCTTCCCTCCCCATTGATTTTAGTAGAGCAATTCCTTGTAAAGGCAGCAACCCGAGTTTGGGCAAACCCTGTACTGTAGTCTCGACACGTACAAGCTATGGCTGCTAAGTAAGAATTTACAATAGTAGCTAGTAGTCGCTTCATCAAGCATTCTTGAACGGTCGAATAATCTACAAAAGTACACCTAGTAGACATGAAATTTGATACAAAGGTCACCATCACAGATCTCTACTTACACTAGAGGTGCTAATGATGTACTAACCTGCTGCTGTGGGGGCGGCAGGGCGCACTTGCTGGGGTGGCTGCCAGCGGGGGCTGGGCCGCACCTGTGCCATCTGGGCGGGGTTGAAGAAGCCGCGCTGAGTAGAGGGCATGGTGGGCACGAAGTAACCTGCACCACCGGGCGGGCTGGAACATCTGTCCTACCTGCTGCTGTAAACACAACGAGCAGCATTAATTATTGTTCAAGTCCGGGCCACATCTATGTGATTGTTCTAATGCAACACAACTAGATCTTACAGTCGGGAGGATTTAGCATACTTAGGTATATCAGACAAGACAATTAAATCAGTCTCCCCCCCACTTTTTCAGATTTTTTCTCAGATTTTTGAATGTGTTCCTCCAATTTTGTTACTGATTTTCAAACCTGTATCTTAAAATATTTGCCATCTTTTAAAGGAGTCTTTCAAAATGTACTCTTAGGGAAAACAGGATTTTTTTTCTTCAAAATCAATAGAGGACTGACATGCAGAGCCCCCTTTGAGATACCTCAAGATGTGACTGCACTAACCTGTTGTCCCTGCATGCGCATACCGGCGAGCCGCAGGACGTACTGGGAGGCGAGATGAGCCTTCCTGTCCTCGCGACGCTGGGCCAGTGCCACGTACAGTGGCTTGGAAACAACAATACGTCCGCTCATCTCCGTCACAGCCTTTGTGGCCTCCTCAGGGGAGCTGAAGCACACAAAGCCAAAGCCACGCGACCGTCCCAGTTCCTGTAATGACAAACATGGGTCTACATTCAACGCCACAATCACGGATGTTAAATGCTAACGTTAAGGTTTCTTAAAAAGATTTTTCCCCGATTTGTTTCTATACTACAGTAAGTTATGGCTTGAGACCAGAATTGTAATTATTTTACACAATTACTAAACTCATTATTGATAGGACTACATGTACTAGAATGGGTCCACCCAATGATGGACTTGGGGCAGTCAAGTGCCTTAAAAGTGATACAAATGAACAGCAGGCTTAACTAACGTGGTGTTAAGACTACTCAGCCAGACCAGTATTAAGAACGCTCTAATTTGCCCCACTGACCATATCATCGAGCATTATGAGGTTATCGTAGTGATTGGCTATTCTACCTTACGTGTAGCATACAAATAGGCCCTGGGCCTATTCAGTACAAGTCCAAACAAGTCCTAAATTACACCAAGTCGGTAATGTTAAGACGCACCTTTGCGCTTGTGATGGTACCAAACTGAGAGAACTCCTTGCGGAGACGCTCGTCATCGATGCAGTCGTCGCGGTCCCTGACGTAGAGGTTGACTCCCTGGTAGCGGTTGTTGCGCTCCAGCTTCTTGCGCGCAAACTGTTCGCGCAGCTCAGCTTGTCTCTCAGCCTTCTTCTGTGAACGTCCAACATAGATGGTTTTACCTGCAATAGAAAGATTCAATTTAAAATTTGAGTTTGCAATAACATGATTGGTTAATCTGAGAGAAAACGAGATTTCATTCATGCCTGTGGCCTACACGTGCCACTTCGGAAACCTTATGTAGGTCTCCTTGATATGCTTTTTATTTATAAGAGTTGACGATAGCACAGTAGAATACTGAAGCAATACTGAAGGGGAATTTAGGTTCCAACGAAGATAGGTACGTGCGTCACGTAACATGCATTGTATAAATAATTGTAATACATTAGTGATCCACTGACTGGTCGTCAAAAAGTAGGAAATCCTGAGATGTTGGTCAATTTTGTGTAAGGCATATAAACCTATTCAATCCATAAATCCCAGAGAAAGAGTAGGGAGTGTAAGAAAATTGCATCTCTGTGTAAACATCTACAAACTGCCTGATTACTCACATCCAATCTCTTTCCCGTTTAACTCTGCGACTGCCTTCTCTGCAGACTCGTGGTCTTCATAGCTGACGAAGCCGAATCCCTTCGATTTTCCAGACTCCTCACCCATGACCTGGTTTGAATACCTTGAGATCTGCTTATATCCAGAAATATAAACAACTTTAACGCATCGTTCAGTTTAAAATCAGTCAAATTCACAAATTATGCGGTTACATTAGGAACAGTTGTTTATGTTAAACAAAAGTAAATTCATGGTGGGTTGTTTCACGTAAGGATGCGATTTCAACCTAAGTAATCTTATTTTATCCCCAATCGAAAATAGAAGGGTTAAATTTTTGAGGACCTACAACATTAATCAAGCCCTGGACTACACATTAGAAAATACCCGTGCAACACTCCCCTGAACTGCCGGTACTTCCTAAAACTCAATAAAAGTGGCTTCATTCAATCAACCACTACTGGCAGGAAGTTCAGGACTTTGACTTCTGTCAACTGTCAAAGTGCCAACATTATCTATGCCATTACCTGCACATCGTGCGGCATACAGTATGTTGGCCAAACCCTGGAACGACTAATGGACAGATTCCAGGGGCACAGTCGGGACATAGACAACAACCGGGATAAACCGGTTGGCAGACATTTCAATCTATGTCATGCGGACATTGTCCAACCAGATTACCCTATGCTCCATTACTGCCACGGGGGCCACTCACTACTATCGTAGCCCCCACGCGCAATTCTATTTTTACGGGTGCCCAGATAAATAAATTAAACACAATTTATCTAGTGACAGTCAATCCTGTGTACCATTTTAAGTCACACTTAATACACTAATGAACATTTTATTTTGATCCCCTCCCAAAAATTAGACTATTCTAAATTACTGGCAACTAATATTCAGACAATAAGCTTGATCAAAATAAATCAAACTAGACTGGCTGAGCCCTACAACCTAGCCCCACCTATGTTTATAAGTTCAACTAATCACATTAATCTTGGAAACCTGATAAGGATCTAATCAATCTCAGTTCTCTCCTAACAACTCGCACCTGATGAGACATTTAAGTCGAAACCACTAACTGTACCACCCACACTGCACCAACTATAGTGGCAGACTAGGCCCCCCCATCATTCACTAGGCCTAGATGACATTCACTCAAATTCTCCTAAGTCCTAAACATCTGCTAGAAGATAGTTTCCCATATTAGGTAGTCCAACAACACTCTGCTAGAAGAGTGACTGTAGGAAGTGATGTCACAGACTAAATCCCTGGACTCTGATTGGCCAGAGCAACTGAGTAACCATGGTACACATCAGCATAGTGAGCCTTGCAGGGGCGGATCCAGGATTTTCAAAAGGGGGGGGTCCACCCCAGAAGTATGAAGTTTAGTACACCTAAATTATCAGCGCTATAACGTGCGTCGAAAGCGACATGTTTAGATAATTATAGGGGGTTTGGGGGCATGCCCCCAAGGGTAAGAAATTTTAGAAAATATAGGTGTCGATTGGTGCAATTTATAGCATACTGGTCTACCTCAAGGCTGAGAAAAAAATTGAAAATATCGATGCCAATTGGTGCAATTTGAAGCGCTCTGGTCTAACCCAAGGTTGAGAAAATGTTGAAAATATATTTGTCAATTGATGCACTTTATAGCATTGTGGTGAACCCCAAGGCTGAGAAAATTTGGAAAATATAGATGTCAATTAATGCAATTTATGTCATTCTGGTGTACTCAAAGCTTTGACAATTTTGAGTAAATAAGTGTAAAGTGATGCAATTTAAAGCATTCTGGTATACCCCAAGGTTGAGGAAATTTTGAAAATATAGATGTCAATTGACGCAATTTATAGCATTCTGGTGTACTCCAAGGTTGAGAAAATTTCGAAAATGTAGATGTGAATTGATGCACTTATGGCATTCTGGTACACCCCATAGTTAGCAGGGAGATGTCCAGGGGTAGCTGTCCTGTCAGCAGTTGACCTCCCTCAATGAAGATTATAGCAGTGTAAACAGGCTGGGAGTAACCACCTTATGTTCCCTGTCACCTTCTGTAGTTGGACAGTCCCAGTCTCTTACATTGGCTGCCCCTCAACTCAGTCTGCCCCTTACATTGGCTGCCCCTCATTCTAGAAATACAAGTTCTTTGTTTGTACACTGACTTTCCGGTGGAGATCCTTATAGCTCTACATATAAAAGGGGGAAAGGGTGTGGACCCCCCTGAATCTGCCCCTTCATCAGGTACATGCTGCCATTTCTAACTGGACATCTGGGAGTGGAGGTTCAGAAAATTTTGAAAATATTGATGTCAATTGGTACACTCTAGAGCATTCTGGTCTGCTCCAAGGGTGAGAAAATGTTGAAAATATTGATGTCAATTGATGCACTTTATAGCACATTTGGGGGTGGACATCAGGTATGGGCCAAAAGGGGGGGGTCCACCCTCGGCAAAGTCTATTTGAACAGCCTTATCGGTGGACCAAAAGGGGGGGGGTCCGGACCCCCAGGACCCCCCCCCCTGGATCCGCCCCTGCCTTGTCAACAAGGCATTCAGTGGTTGTGAAAGGTAGGGACAATAAGTCCTTGATCGGTTTATCCCTAAATTCGATATGGCGACATGGCCATTTCTTAAATCCGATATGGTGACATGGCCATTCCTTCAAATCGACATGGGACATGGCCATACAAGTGACATGGGACATGGGGCATTTCTTAACTCTGACCTGGGACATTGGCCTTGGTGACATGGCCGTGTCTAGCATCATGACTTGCAGATTGTTATGTGGACTTATATTGCTCTCAAAACTCACCGGAATGCACTCTATTATTTCAAGAATTTAAACATTTCCCAAATTTAAACATTTCCCAAATGTCTAAACAACTTTGACATCTCATGAGTGTGGGGGGGGGGGGGGGGATCCTTTTAGGGGAGAAAATGACAATGACAAGCTCACACTCCCTCAGAACACATGGATTTAAGAGTAAGATTCCTAGATTTTCTAAAGATCATATAGGCCTACAGCATATAGGCCTACGGCATATAGGCCTACCATTATACCAGTTGCAAACCACCTTGAATGTGCAAATTTAAAAGGCAAATTTCTAAATTTTCCCAGGGGCTGCGGCCTCAATACACCCATTTGTGACTCTGCAAATGCACCATTCTAGACCGTAAAAGTTTTCCACAAGTAATACGACAGCCCCAGTGGTATATTGTAATCCAATGGGAATACCTATTTTAATGATGGATATTTAGTGTTTTGTCATCTCTCAGTGACGCTTGCGACATGGCCTGTTGATTTTAGGAACCCCCGTGTCGCCGTGGCGCGCGTGCCGAATTTAACCCATGTTTAATCACATTTTAAGATGGCATACTTACGTTTAAGGTACCGGCTCCTCCCCCCGGGGGCGGCCGTGGGAGGGCTCCCGCCAAGGGCTGGCAGGAGCCCTCTGGCAGCCCCACCCACACTTCCAGCAGCACTCCGTGAAACACGAGCCGGCTGCAATAAAAATGAAAATTCATCAGTTTCTTAACTAAATTAAGCATACTCGGACGTTGACAAACAAAAGCGCGGGAATCGGGGCGTCCAGGGCCCAGGCACCGGCGTTTTAACGAGACGCGCGTGTGAGTATTAACAGCACCAAATCGAATGCCTAAACATTTGGCAACTGCCGCAGAACTCGGGCAAAAGTATGTCTAAAGGCGTCTTGACGCTAGCAGCTACTCACCCATCGACCCAGCAACTCAATTCGACACGGGCACCACCGGGTGCCCGTGTCATTGTGGTCAGGACGACCAGTTGTGCCCGTTGTGCGTCCATGAGTCTTGCGTCTAGTTGTGTCTATGAGGAGCTCGGCGTCTGAACTGCTCTTTATATACCTGCCCGAATCAGGGATGCAGCAGACGGCGCCACCCGTCCGGAACGGCCCAGTATTCTGCCCCATCTCAAAGATCTTTTTAAAATAAATTCCTTATCACCAATGAGCCCCTGCCTCGTGAGTCCCTCCGCCCGCTATAACCATGTTGTCGGCCCAGGGAGAGCCCTATAACCAGCAAGCAGAGCGGCATGATGCATGACCCCAGGCGCGTAACCAGGTCACGGCGGGCAGGCCCCCCCCCCCCCCAGGCAGGTGGCCCAGTTCTACAGCGGCGGGGATTCCCCTTCTCTGCATGTAAACACCAAAACGCGCCCTTGTAATCGATAGGGCCGGGGCATTGAATAGGGGCCTGGGGTTAAGAAATAACCATCTTAAATAAATTATTGTGCCCGCTATACAGGAGATGAACACTGGGTTCTGAGTTATGTCTAAGAATGCGAGTTAGTTTCGCTAGCAAATTCCTTATAAGTTATAGGCCAAAATGTTAATCACGGGGGGGGGGGGGGGGGGGGGGGGTTCATGACTCTAAAACAATAACTGCCGGGCTTTGAATAGACGCATCATTAGAATAGGAACTAGTTTGCTGCCCGGGCGGCTATATAAGACGAAACATTATAAGCTAGCAAAGACACTCGAACTTAGTTACCCTCTCCCACCCCCTTCCAAAACGACAATTAAAAGATTTTAAGTACCGTAAAACCCCTCCTTTAAGACGACCCCGCCTTTAAGACGACCCCCTACTTTGAGATAAAAATCCGTCTTGTAGGAAAAAGGCTTTAAAATGATTCTCTCTTTGATACTATGTAAGAAAACCCCACCTTTAAGACGACCCCCTATTTTCACATAAAAATCCGTCTTGCAGGAAAAATAAACACCAAAAAAAATCCGTCTTAAAGACGGGGTTTTACGGTAGTGACAACTAAAGTTATACAGTTTTCATTTTGACTGAGAATAGGGCACTATTCATAAGTAGAAGTAAATAGACCATTATATTAGTTAACTAGGAGGAATTATAACATGGAGGCAAATTCCTTGAATACAAAAGTGCTTTTATTACTTTAAGCTTTTTTGAAATTAGTTGACATTCATAATAAATCTCAGCAGTACCGTATACATGTGAAGCAGGTTTTGGTTAACATATATCGCCTTCTCGGTAAACCAATAAATATTCCATTATACATGACCGTAGATTACCGGCAACTTTTGGGAGAACGCCTTCACAGTTCTGTCGACCATGTATGTCACTGTCAATTTGCCATAGAGTGACTGCCCATTGCACATGTAATAACTGATAAGATCAGTTCGAATAATCGTTAAGTAAATAAAGAGTCACCATTAATAGTTACAAAGTAATCAGAATTGCAGGGATTCATCATCTTTGCTAATTGGTCTTACAGTATGATTTTGCTATGCCTGATTAACGATTCAAAACATTATATGTACGTTTACAGTTTCAGTGTACACCTCAATCGTCAGGTTTATATATCATATCCTATTCCTATCCATATCAACATTATAACATATCAATAATCATATATCATAAAAGCCATTAGAGCAACTATAATCATTCTGCAAAATTACACCAATATATATCGCACATATCAGGAACTAAAGTAATATTTGAGCTATTACTTTACACATCACTCATGCATTCTCTCTTGATAATTCTAGATAATGAAATATCACTTTGAAATCAAGATTAAATCATCATAATTACTAACAATACATTTGCTATACGGGAAGTATTACATAAGTCACTTTGTCTTATTACACTCAGAATGTACGAGAAACTACCCATGACCGTAGGAATATTATTGTAAAATTACATTTCGCAGTCAAGAGGCCCCTGACAAAGAACATGTGGCTCAATCATTACCTAAAAGAAGGAAATTAGTGCAATAGTTGACGTAATAGCCTTGCGCAAGAAATGTCCAAAATAAAATGACGCCGCGTTCCATCCTCAAGCCATCGCTTTATTTCCTCCAAAAATCGTGGATCCAAGCTCCAAAGGACAGCCATATGAAGATGAAGATGGCAATGTGGTATACTCCGATTCCAGGCAGCCGTCAGCAGCGTTATGAAAATTAAAAGCACATGTTAAGAAACTAGATATTTTTACAGTCGCCCTATGTTTATGAATCAATAAAAATAAGCTACTACTTGGTAATAAATCTAAAAAAGGAGTAGATGCCTCCGCTTAGATGGGTGCAATAATAGGCAGGTCAAACAAAATAAAACCCTTTATTTATGAAGTGGCTACGGGAACTGAGTGGCTATAAATAGTTTTCACAATTTATGTTAAACATAGCCATGCAAAATCAGGGAGAGAAATGTTGAACGCCCACCAAGCTTCTAAAGAATTCAAAATGCATCGACGAGCATTCCTGTAAAAAGCAGAAGGGTATAGTTAATGAATTAAATAGTCCCCAAAGAGGACAAAGACACAAATCTGCATTGAGGCCTACTCACAAGACGTGCAGTTTTCTCTGTACTTCGCAACTTTTTAAATGAAAACCATCCCCTAGGAGAGGGAGGTTAATAGATTAAATAAAAAGACTTGCAAGGCGGACTCATGTTTTACTGCGTAATGAGAACGTTATGCTGCAGTTTACAGTGCGAAATGAGGCTGCTTGTACCATATAACACCAGTTCACATATCTGGCAAACAACGCGTTGGGATTTTTTACATGGTGGTGGTTGAACTACAAAATAGTTACTTCCCGCAGAAACAACACGCCCCGATGGCAGGGGGTCATCTTTAATTTTTTGTGTATTGCGTATAATTGTATTTTGCCGAGTTTGCGCTTTCGGCAGACCCAACTTGTGAGCGTCACGCCGGGGGACGTTAAAAAACACACGACCCTTACCCTTACCACTTGTAATGCCTTTGCTTGTTACAGAAGTATTACGCGATACATTTGATGATTGGGAAGATAGGGATGAGCTGTCTTGGAAGAACCCGGAATCATTAGAGGACTTGGAATGCTGACGAGAGAAATCTGTAACACCGGACGGAACTTTGGAAGGAATGTTCAACGAAGAAGTCTGCATTTCAAAATCGAGAAGTGATGACGAAGAGGATTGACTGGCAGTCGTTGCCCTCGCGTCAGTTGGACTACTGTGAGGGGAATTGAACGCTTTGTTAATTGTAACTTTTCGGAACGCATCACTCCCAGCCGGTACAGGAGTTCCAACACGAAATAAGGGGGAAGGGAAGGAATCATAACTGAAAGAGGGTAATCCACTTGGACAGGAATTGTCTGTTGATAGAGAGTCAAAATGTTGTTCGTCATGTATAGGAGAAGGGAGGGTTGGCGTAGGGCTATGTGGCGGAGTGGCAGGGATATCGTGGGTTGTTTGTCCGCGACGAACATTACGCAGGTTCTGCCGTTCACGCTGTGCAGCCTGTTTAACCATTTTAGAAGACAAGCTAGAAGTCATTGTTTTGAGATTATAGCCTCTCTTAGGGGGGCATATGGCACGGCGCCGCCCGCCCTGTTGACATTTAGACTTAAGGTGGAACTTGACTTTGGGACAATAAACGTCAGCAGATCTCCTCGTGTGGCAACGCTTGAGAATATATCGCGGGACAGGGTGTCTGCCATGAAGTAATGACCTATACCCAGATCGATGGGCAATTAATTTGGCATCACTGCCAGGGAGAAAAGAACCAAGAGTGAATGCTTCTGTGTGAAGGGGAGGTAGAAGTGTCAAATCAAATGGATCATGCATAACATCCCCAGTGGGAACGTTTTTAGACAGTGCATCGTCAGCGTAAGCTTCAACAAGATGCAGGTTCACTCGCTTTCGTTCAGGCGGACGTTGAGAGAGCTGGGGCATGATGGAATCATAGCAGTCAAGAAGACCATGAATACTAGTTAGTCCACTAGTGTGTGATAATGCGGCAAACATATGCTTACAGTAATATGGTTGCCCAACATTTATAAAGTAAGGACACGAGCAAACGCACAGTTCCATATCAACCAAGTATTGATTAGAGTCTACAAGATGATGGAACTCTTGTGGGATGCCACTCATAATGGCCGCTAAAAAGTAACGCACAACACTGTCAACCCATTGCTTTTGAATCAATTGGACTGAGCGTTCATCGGACGACACACATTTCAAAATGTCTGCCGGATTAACCAATGATTTGGCAAAATTAAATAGCCGTTTATTAGGAATGGCGAGAGGTATACACTTGTCCTTTAAGCGAACGCCGGATTTGGCGGCTGCACGAAGTCGCTTTATGTATGGCTTCTTGTCATCTCTCTTCACTGTAGCAGCTTGCCTGGGCAAGATGTCATACAGGAATAGGCGTACATTAGTGCTGACAGCCCGATTCGTGTACCTTTTGAAGTCAGTGGTATTTGTCAAGCCGAACTGCCGCTCAGTGACATTATTTGTCATGATGAGTGGGTCTCGGCGGTGGGCATAAGGGACTTTGAATAAAGTCTCGGACGTGAAGGATTCGTGCCACTTGGGATGATCAAACCAATTTTTCTTGAAGTAATTGGCCAGGGCATTTGACTGTTCAACATCGAGAAGGCATGTTGCAGCACTTGTGCCAAGAAAAGCATGCCGAATGAAATCTAAAAAACTGCTAGTTAACTTGGCACGTGACGTTGGCGACCAAGAGCGCATGACAGCCTTGAAACCGAAAACAATATGACCGGCCAGACGTCTTGAATCACCAGCATTTAGCTTAGTCTTTACAGCTTGAAGCATGTGCCAATTACACAAGGTCGTATCCAAATTAAGACGCATAACAGCATTCCTGATAGCAGTAGACTTATCATGCTGGACGAGTGGGGAAATTGGATCACGTAGAGCACACGGACGATACCTAAAAAAACCATCACCTCCAACAAAGCGATGAAGTTTACTCTCGTGAGAGCAATTTGTATCATTGCAAGGGACATTCGCCAACGTGAAAGCTAACGATATCTCACAAGAATCAGCAGCAGCAGTGTTTGATACAGTGCAAGCAGCAATGAATCCACGGCGATTGTAATTGGATGTGACTGTTATGTAGCCAATAGGAAACTTGAAATAATTATGATCATGTGTGTGGTCTATGCCAATAACATGCACCCCATGATCACGTAACAACCGCAGATTCAAATCCCAAGCTACGACCACTAAGTAGTCTTTAAGCAATGTCCCATCATCACTATGAAACCCTCTTTGAAAGAAAAGGACATTTTCACGCTGGAAAAGAAGGAGGCGCTCAATATATCGCCAATCGCTGTTCGTTGGCACTAAGTCATGGAGCGGACAATCATTTTGGAGCATACGGCGGCCAGTCGTACGGATGACACTTCTAATTTGAGGAAGGCCACAATACAGATTGTTAAACTGCATTTCATAATTGACAAACAATCGAGAATTGTTCGAGGTGGCAGCCAATATTTCATGTGCTGAAGCCTTTGACAAAGCAGCCATCGTTTCCCATATGTCACGTTTGCATAGGGGAGCAGTTGTGTGTTCAGGATCCGTTATAGGTAACTGGTGAAAGCGCTTAGAATTCCGATGGATATATATGAAAAATACCCCAGGGTGTGTGGTGATAAATTCCAATTTCATCTTCCATCCACAGCGATGATGATTTGGCAGGCCTTTAAATGACCCCCCTTCTTCTTCGGAAAAGGCGGCAAAACGCTTGGGGTTGACACCTCCTGGTTGTTTGGCACTCTGATAGCAGGCACTGCAATATTTGTAGTTGCTATTTTTAAAATAAAGATCCGCATCGTCGGACCCACAAATACAGCATGGAATATCCTGAGTATCGTATAATTGAAGACCACATACTCTGCATCGGTCATCGTCAGCATCAAGTTCACTCAACAAGGTGTGACATTTAGACCGGCATTGAGAGGACGAAGACCCACATGTGAGATAAATGACAACAATAGTAGAAGGCTCAGGGTACTGAACTGGATCAAAGGTGAATACGTCGTCCATGCGATACTGGCCACGGGTACTATGAATGTATTTCGACGCCTGGAGAGTACCCATCGGATGTTCGCAGACAACACCGGGGGCCACAAGGATGTGCCGTAAAACATCATGGTTGAGGCCACGTATAAACATACGTGTTTTAAAACCTTGCAGGACATAACCCTGAGGAACCCATTCTTTCTCTTTCATTATTTCAAACTGGGGGGAGTTAATGAAGTCTTTGGCCGCCCTAAGGGCATTTAGGTCGTTTTTACCAAGGGAGCGTGAGCACGGGAAATCTTTACAAACACGGCGACCCTCATTATTCAAAGTTCCCACCTGCCAAGATGCACTCCTAGTGAAGTAGGATATTGACGTCCCAGAATGAACAATTGGAGGCGCTCGGCTTATGCAAGCCAGCACCCAGTCACGACACACTTGCGAATTAATGAAGGCCTGTATTAGTGGAATCATTGGACCTAGTTGTTTACAACTAGGCGGCTGCCCATCATATTTAATTAGTTCTCTAGTTACACGTTGGCGATTAATTTGAAGAGTGACACGGAGGACGATGGAGTTGCGGTTCGACCGTTTATGAACAGATCCGGTGATAATGAGGTCTTTAAGGCAATCGAATTTGAATAAACCCTGAAAATAACGGTTGCCTGGCTCTACGCAAGGAACTGGTCGAACAGGAGGAACCACTTTGGTAGTGAACTTTTTCCTATATTTCGGAGTTGTGAGTATGGTCAACGGTGCCGCAGGGTTGTGCGGAACTAACGGCCGTACGGGAGACTGCGGAGGCGAACAATCCGGAGATGACGGAGGAGAGGGGGGTATTGGGTCAACTTTTGTCTTTTTTGCAGGAATTGTTCGCGGTTCACGCGTTGTCCTCCTACGCTTAGAAGGACGCGTTGTGGAGGAGGGGGTGAAGGTGGATGAGTTATAGTTAGTCGAGGGAATGTCACTATATGTGGGCTCATGAGAGGCATTGGAAGAGACATTAAGTGTTATTTGGAAAAGATTTCCGACATTGATCTTGTGATTAACAAACCACGATATAAGAACTTTGCGTAGGTAATCGTTATTATTAGATAAATTTGATAAGTATTTTAAGTTTGGCGTAATGGTATAAATAGAGCACATGGAGAAGAAAGAACCTTTATGAAATAAGAATAGGGCCATGAGTATTGTCGCAGCGACACCACAGATAGCACCATCACTGCGTTGATGGGGAAAGGAGCTGCAATCACCACAAACATGCTCTCCCCCAACGGACCGATAAGTAGGATGGCACTCAATAAAACTAGGTGGAGCCATGGTAAGGAGTTCGGCTATTGCACAAATGAATGTTTTGAAGTCTTCAGGAATTCCCCAACCAAGTGTATCGGCATAATACACAGTTGCTTGGATGAAGTCGTACCCGGCCATTGCAAAATGTGACCCTCGTCTACCAACTTCTATACTGCCCAAAAATGTATCACATGTGACACCCAGTCGACCAACAGGGACTAAAAAGCAGCACTGCAGACGTGATAGGATGGTTACATCAAA